>JAPQRQ010000008.1:28552045-28573095 GCA_037367365.1 Apogon talboti | reverse complement strand
GGGGGGTGGTATAGTCAGAGCTGAAATGATTAATCGACTTCAATTAATGAAACAAAAATGACTTGATTACAATTCCTGGACTGAAGGTTCGTTTCCTTATTTTCGCTGCCGCTAAACATTGGTTCCTCTGTTCGGTTTCACACAGACGCTTATTATGTTGCACATGATGTCAGGATCAACACACAGTTGTATGTTAGTTCCATGTTCAGTAGTTAGTCAGTTGGATCCAAATGTGTTGAAGACTGCAGAGCGCATATTGTTTGTACATGTCATTTGACTTGTTGTTTATGTCTTAGATATTTTTATATATACCTTTATACTGTTGTTGTTATTGTTCTTTCCATATAGATATGTCTTATATATCCTTTTACATTTATTCTTTGTGGTTGTTGTTTCAGTTGGTTCTGGTTCATACATGTGTTTTTCATGTTTTTGCTATCTATTTCACCCATTCAAATAATTTTTTATTGAATCAAATTGAAGAACATAATTGATAGATTAATTCCTTACATATATAATCAACAGCTGCAGCTCTACTCTGTATTATGCATTATGACATTTGGGACTGAAAGGCTAGGTATTTAAAGGTACCAAGTACATGAAAGTGTGTGTAAAGACTATCTAGCCGATATTCACACCTCAAACATGACTCTGCTGTACTCACCATTGGCAGTCTGCGTCCTGGGATGCTGGGGAAGTCGTGGTGTTCGTTGTGGTAGCCAACATTGAAGGTGAGCAGGTTCAGGGAGCCATAGTATGAGTAGGTCTCATGGCCTTTGAGGAACATGTAGTGCTCAGCTATGAAGTGCCCGGAGATGGGGTGCAGGCCCATCCCTAGCATGGACCCGGCCAGCATGTAGACCACCGGCTTGGCCCCCCACAGCCAGTAGAGCAAGACGTTGAAGGTGAGCTGGATGGTCAGATTGATAAGCTCCAGCTGAGTGATGGGCTTGGGGTTGATGCAGAGGGGCCGGATGGCGTAAAACAATGGCTGCAGGATAATCCAGATGAACTTCCGGAAGCGTGTGCAGAAGAACCAGCCTTCGAAGTCAGTGGGGATGTCCACATCGACGCCATCCCCACCCAGGTAGCGGTGGTGGTCCAGGTGGTAACGCTTGAAGGAGGCTGAGTAGGGCAGGCCAATAGGCAGGTTGGCGAACATGGCGAAGTAGCGGTTCCACATGGCCTTGTTGTTTCCAAAGGCTGTGTTGTGGGAGATCTCATGAATGGCTAGGGTCATAGAGTGGTTCACACAGCTGCCAAAGGTGTAAGTCCAAAACAACACCCATTTCCAGTCCAAGTCTTTGACCAGGTAAAAAGCTAAAAACTGTATAGCCACCATCATGCACACTATCCATTTGATGCGGGGGTCTGGACCCATCAGGGACTTGATCTCTGGGTATTTGGCTGTGGGATCAAAACAAGACATTCAAGTTACAATGAGGATAAAAAGAAGTGAAATGGAAACTGAGCAGGATGATGACACTAGATCATTTACTAACAGTACTTCAGATATTTGTGTCTTCTGCCATGGTTATTGGGATAATTTTAAGCATTTTTGAATTTATTTACTTAGGGGCTGCAGAGATATTTGAAAGGAAATATATGAAGGAGGCAAAGGGCTTTCCATAATTTTATGTTTTAATTCCTGGGGTCTGAAATTAATGGAAAAGTTTATAATATAAAATGTAGCTTCTAGTATATTTAATTAACTTAAAATCAGTCGTGAACAACTTGAATGTCTGCAATGTGTAATAATATCTGTTTATTGTTATGATGGCAATAGGACATCAAATGAACAGGAAGACTACTAAACATACATCCACTGAATAAAGAAATGAAAACATGTTTGTACTGAACAAACAGCACATGAACACCCAACATATTCAACAGAGGAGAGTCACACCTTTATCACATTATAAGCAAAGGAAGAGAATAAAACTGAAACCAAGTCACAATGGACTTGCACCAACTTAACAGGTAGTCGGTTTAATCAAATGCTCCAATGTGGAGGGTTTTGTCGTACTACCAATCTAACATCTGAACAGCAAAAAAGAAAACAGAACTTATTATAGTAGTGTGTTCTTATACCACTACACTATCATGTGTAAACAATACATAAGACTTCCATTTCTGTCAGTGTACGTTGGCCATGCAGGCTCTGACACACATTCCGCTGATCTGTCATGTCATACAGCCATGGGAGATAAGAGAAACAAGGACAGCATGCTCCTGACAGCAGCTCCAGGAACACAGAACCAGACTGTGCCTGTAGTCAAGCCTTTTATCAACTCCTTATCTTAATCACTGCTGAACACTGATAGCGAACAAATATGCGGGGTAATTCAGGTGACTTTCCTCAGAGTAAAGATTTACTCTGGGATTTTTTCCCCACAAATCATCTCAGTCTGTGTTTTGTGTGGTGTCAGAGGTCACCCTGAGGAGTTAATCTTTAAGGATGGTGAATGGAAACCTATCACTTTTTCTCCTTTGTAAACTTTTTAACACCAATACAGATTATGAATGACCTTCAAGGTTCAACATTACCATTTTTTTTCACTTGCTCAGTTAGAAATCCACAAGTCAGTTTGGACCCCCCTACAAATTGGTTTAATTATTCACAGTCATCACATGATCATAAAGACCACTGTTATATAGAAATAATGCTAACTTAAGTGAATTACAATAAAGACAGTGTGTAAAGTATTCTTACATATGGAGCTGGCCAAGGGAAGGTAAACATCTAGATCAAAAAATACATTTAATATCACTCTTTGAAGACTTATACATTATTTTTTCAAAAAATGTTTTAAAAATACGTAGATGGCATTATATTTAGCATAAATTTATGTTTGCATTCTTTGTCCGTCAGTTCAGTTCAAAGCATAACTTTGATCCTGTTCTATTGGACCTATATTATACTTATGATAAGTTGTAAGGTCAATTTAAAAAACCTTTTGCTACTCTTTTTACAGTGGTTACAAATATCTAATAAACTGAGATAAATATATGTTAAAATGTATTGAATTACTTTATTAAGGTATTTGACTTTGTAGATATTACTTATGCAATGTATATACAAATAAATATGCTGAATAATCAATTAAAAGTTGTAATTATTCTCCCTTGTCCATCCATTACAGAAACACTTAGCTTGTTTATTGTCTTACAAAATAGACACCATAGAGGACCCACAGTAAAGATTTTACAGTTTTATGAGAATTGGAACCGCACTTTAATGCAGGTTTAATAAAGTGATCAAAAACAGTGCGTGGGTCGCTGGTTTCTCTCCTACTTATTCAGTAAGTAGGCCTACTCAGTGTAGAAGAAAAAAAAAAACTTCATGCGCTGATCTTCCGATTACCTCAGAAAGGTGCAGTGTCACGTAAAATTTTTACCCTCATATTATTTTTTGTACATGCACACTACATGGGTAAATTTGGTACAGCATAAAGTGCACTGGTTTTGCACCCATATTATGTTTACCCCCAATTAACTGTGTAGTTTGGAAAATTCAAATAAAGTGAAATGTACTATAGTAAATGATAAATAAATGGGGTAAATTCACTACTAGATATTTACATCAGAAGAATGCGGTTGTGCATGCCCGATGGTTTGGAGCATGCGCATAATTCTTAGGGGGTAAAAAACATACAGGGGTAAAATCTGTACAGCATCACGAAGCATGCACAGCTTCTTAATGAAAATAGAAGGCCTATTATATATTATACATATGTATAATAAGTCTAATGTGACGGTGATTTTTTTGTATCAAACGTATGGTGTGGCGGTAAGGAAACCTTACCAGCAGAAACACTGCATAGAGTAAATCACCTCAGGGTAACAAGGATTATTTTTTATGTTATAAAAACAGCTAAAACTAAAGAGTTGTTAAAATAGATAATTGGTTTTGGAAAAAAGTATTGTTCAGGAACTAATATTGAAGCTGCAGTATCAGTACAGGTGTTGAAGTCTAATGTTCTCTGTAGACAGGCCAGTCTGGTAGGTTCATTCCATATGCAATTCTAAACAGAGATGACAGGGAAGTGAGATAGATCCTCTTCTTTGCTACTTCCATCATTAGCTCTGGAAGAAATTGATGCGTTTTTGTTTTTTTTTTTACCACTAGCCTGATGAACTTAGATTGGACAAGTTCTTATCGTTGATGTATTCAGATATGTGCCCTGTGCCTTACTGAGATGGTTATCAAGCAACAACTCACACCTGTCTCTGTCTGCAACCAGTCCAGAGTTAAGAAACTGCCTTGTCTGTTGTACAGATTTAATGCTGTTGATGTTATTTAGCACTACAACTTATGGTTGTATTGTGTTGTGACATTGATAAGTCTGTACTGCAGTTGTCTGAGGATGCTGAAATACAGCTGTTACTTAACTGGCCAAGTAAGTGCTTGTGAAATAATAGATCACATATATAAATGCCATGTAATTACCTAGAGCTTTACCATGTTGCCTAATTAAAAGGAAGTTTTTCCTCGCCACTGTCTCCAAATGTTTGCTCCTGGAGGATTCTGCTGGGTTCTGTAAATTGGCTTGAGAGTATGATTTTGGTCAGTTCTACATGTTAAGTGTCATGAAATAATTGATTGACTGATTGGTTTGTTCAACTCTGTCAAGTATCAACACCTGAAAATCTTTGGCAATGCATAAGTAAACACATTCAAAAGTAAATGCCTTGCAAATATGTATTGTGTAATGTAGTACCAGGCAGCAAAGACATGTGGAAAGGTTCATATTCTCCATGGGAAAAACAGAGTCTTTTGAAGCAGCAGTGGCTCAGCTCATTTCCAGTACGTCATCATGTGGAGCTGTACTAACTTTGAATAGCTAAGCAAACAGCCAGGTGTTGACAAGTCGGTTGATGTGTGTGTGTGTGCCAACTCAATGAACATGACCACATTAGTGACCTTTACACCAGAGAAAATATACAGTATCTCACTTTTACATTGGGCAGTATGGGAGGGGGGGCTTAACACTGGGTTTTTCCTCTGTTTAAGGAAATGCCTTTAAACAGAACAAACTGCCATGCTGCCCTTCACTGACTCCCACAAGAAACCCCTAACACAAAGACACTCCAAACCAAAGCTCTGAGGAAATGCACATCTTAAATGCTGCGTGCTCACGAGAAAATTAAGTAGCACATGATGTTTTCTGATAGAAATTTATGCTTGAAGTGCTAAGGTTTAATACTGTTCTCCTCCCAAAAGAATCACATTTTTGAGGGATTATTCATGCTTGCAAACTCACAAAACTTTGTATATGTCTGAAGAGGCTTAATAGTACCCCCATAAAATTCAAAACTCAAAAAAGTACGGTCTTGAATGAGATTTCACCTAGATATACCAATCCAAAAAGCCTGACAGGCTCAACATGTCCACACTTTTCTATTTTCACCTCTCTTTATACTTAATAATTTCAGTTGATGTTAAAGAATTAGGTTAAATGTACTGAGATAACCACCTGCTTATCACATGAGATAAGAGACACAGTTTGTTGAGTTGTTTCCTCAATAAACTAAATGATATCATCTCTATGATGAACTACAACTTTAACTTGCAAAGTTTTCTTTTACCCATAAAGACCCAAACATCTATTGTCGACCAAAAGCATCTACTGATCAAAAATGTTTAATACTGTACCTGTTGATCCACTAATCCTATCAATACAGGAAAATAAGTCAGGTAAAATGCAGATTTTCATGTTTTCATGGTCACCAGATATGGCCCATTTGGACGTTCAGAGGCTCCATTGTGAACATGGAAACACTGTCATCGTCTACAACATTCACTAACCAATAAAATCCACATAGTTTGACAGATGACAGTGGATGTATATATTTATTTTTATGTTAGTTAATGATATAATTTGTCAAAAAGATCAGTTTTTTCCCATTTTTGTCTGACTTGAACGAATAACAATTGAATTTACTCTTAGCTTTCAAGAAGATCTACATGATTAGTAAATTAAATATAGGAAAATAGAATATTAAAATAAATGGTGATAAATCATGTAGGAAACTCAAAAAAAATCATTCAGTGTAGTTAACACTGACGCTAATCTTCATTGCACAAATAACATAACATTACAGAACTATAGTAACTGATAGCATCTGGGTGCTGCATTATCACATGTAATGTGTTCTATGATTAGGCAAACTGAAAGTACCTGTCAGTACAAATTCCACGACCATCTCATTGCTGTGAGAAACCACTTTTGCTTCCCACAATGCACTTTGCGACAAAATTTCTGAAAAGGCCCGAGTGACATTTCGGTTTGCTATATGAACAAGCGGGCTGTGTTTATGATGGAGTCATCTTCGAAGTTGTTCACCATAAGGGAAGTGATTCAGGTGGGTAAGTATGGAAAGACTAATGGATTAGTGATAATTAGGATATCACTGGTGTTGTACACATTTGAAAAAAAAATTGTGATGAAAGTCATATGCTGCTTTAAGGTCCCATTGGACACAGGAAGGTGTGTCTATTGCAAAGATGACACAGTTGAAAAAACTTTATTTAGTTGAACAAATTCTGAAAGCAGGCCAGGCCAGAGGACGTTTATGTGCCAACAATAGAGCGCCTTGACTGCCCACCCACTGGCGCGCGCAATCATCTTATCTTGCACTTTAATTAACCAATGCTTCTCTAAGTCACAAATAAACAGTATAGTTTTTAGTGTAGTTCACATTTACAAAAAAACAAATAATCAGAAACTAAACTGATATGGTAACAATGAGGCTGTAGCAGTCCAAAAGTAGATATACATGGAAAACCTGGTGAGGCAGTGGTGTAAAGAACAGGCCAAAGGGCCTCCAGACTAGATGTTTGTGTTCTTTCAGCTCCTGTACAGGAAAACAGAGTGGACCCACAGGGTCCAACCAATGTAGAGAGACAAGTCCCAGCAAAGACAACATCCTGTGCACTGATCCTCCCCCTTACAAGGCTGAGCTGGCCCTCAGTGGGATAAGCATGTGGCGGCATACACTGCTCAGCTCTGTACAGGCACCGACAAGGCCTCAATACAGCACACTGAAAGTGTCAAAGCACAAACTCATTTCAACATAAGCAGAAGATTGAGAGGTTATTCAAAACAGTTTTTGTTCTACATACACAGAACGTATCTTGGTATATTTTTTACTGACAATGGGAATCTGTGGTTTAATAATGTGGTTAGTTATAACAGCATGTATCTCTGGCTTCTGTAATGGAAACAGGAAATAAAATTATTCATTTATTTATTTATTTATTTAACCTTCATCTAACCAGGAAGTCCATTGATATTACAAATTCTGTTTTGTAGGGAGACTTATTTAAAGTGACAGTTGTTCCCCAATTTATGAGCTAGTTTTCCTACTTTTTTGTACTAAAGCTAGTAAGTTTTCTTAAACATATTAAAAGTTAACATTTGAGAATAATGGCTAAAATTATTCTCAGATGGGTAATGTATACAATTGTCACACCCTTTTGGAGTGAGAAAAAACTTCTATCGTTTATTATCATTTGAATCTTTTCCTTTGCAGCAACAGCATGGTGTCATCCCTAACCAGCAAAGAGCAGCAGGAATGGCAGGACCTGAATGTCTCCTGATACTGCTGCTGCCAACATGAATAATTCAACCCAAGAGACAGCTCTGTCTTGACCAAGTTTACCCATAGCACAGTCGGTCCCAAAGCAAATACAGTAACTGGTGATGACCATTTCACTTGAATGTCTTTTATGTCAGCAAAACTAAATGTTGCTCAGAGGGGACAGAATCTGAGTGCCACATTTGCACAAGGGCTCTTGATACAATGAAGGCCCATTGTATTGTGTTGCAGAAACAGAAATCTACATAGGAATGAGCATTAAAGTCGGTGCTGCTGATCTGCCAGTAGGACTGCGACGACTAGTTATCTATTTAACAAATAGTCAACAGCAAAATAAGTCGGCAACTAATTTAGTTGACAGGTCATTAGTTACATCATCAATCAATCAAATCAAATTTTATTTATACAGTGCCTGGTGCTACCAACAATTAGAACAACTATAAATAAAGGTACTAACAGTGGATATACTACTACTGCAACTGCACTTTGCACTTTAAGGAAAAATGCATTTCGTTGTTTAAACAAATATTGTTAAGCACTGTAATTGTTATGCACAAAATGCACTTGTTTTAGGGGGAAAAAGTATTTTATTGTGACTTGCAATATTTGTTGAATATGGAATATTGAATTGAATATTTATGTAACAAACTTTATTATGCATTCTAATTGTTGTGTACAAAATGTTCTTGTTAAAGGGAAGAAAATGTATTTTAATGCTGTAATAAATATTAGTAAGAGTCTTTTTTTGCAGTTCATATCCTGACTAGTCAGAGAGTAGTCAATGGTTAGTCGACTAGTAAAAGTCATTAGTTGTAGCTCTATCTGCCGGTGCTGAACCACCTGCCACTGACCATGTGACAACTGCCAATGTGTCAACAACCCACAGTGATCCATTCTAAAAGAGACTAACGCCACTGTGTGAGTCTGGGTTTACATATTTATATGAGTTACTTTTACACAAGATTTTAATAGTACATTTGGTACAAAAGTTACTATATTTAATGCTTGTAGAAAGTATCTGTTTGTAGAGAAACATGCTCAACTAAGTGAAATACCGAACGTCTGCGTTTCCGCAAACAAGGTCCTGGTGTGCAGCAGGAGCTGGACCGTTACCGTCAGTCTTAAGTAAACTCAGCGAACGGCAAAGTTATGTCATTTCAGGGAGTGGCAGAATGACTGGGGCTGTGCACTGCTACTGTTACTAAGTGACACGAAGCTAAAACTGTCTTGTACATTGTTACTTTGCATTAACCTCATACCTACATACAGTGTGCGGTGGTAGCCATTATTCACTAAGGACGACATTAATTATTCACCGACATTAAAACTAACTTGTGTCTCATGGCTAACACTGACACTATTACCCATTCTCCGGAAACCGTTAGCTTATCTTAGTCATACAAGTCCACAACTATGAAACAGATACAAGTTCGTATAAACCTCTAAAGGCATCTTACATTTCTCGCCGGAATAGCATTTTCCTTCATCTAAAGTATCTATAGGTATCATAAGTTTACAGTAGGTTTAAGAGGAACTTGCTAACAGAGAAGCTAAAGTTAGCTCACCCAGAATCTGTTTCCTCCTGTCGGCATGTGGTTGGTCTGTGTAAACCCATTCGTAGTCCTCGCGAGCCACCCGGTTCCCCATTTTTAAGGTTAATGCTTTTAGAAAGAGTCTAGAATTGTACAGTAAGGTATTTAAAAAAAGTGCGTCTTTTCCGACACGCCGTCCCCTCTGATCAGGGTGTCAGGCCGATAAGGGACTGTGGATCTGCCTGAGACGGTTCGGCCCACTCCTGTGGCTCCGCCCACCGGCAGTACGTCACATCACGAGCTGTGGCTATGGAATGAGCAGACTTGGACAAGACCCGTGACTGACCCCAGGTCATCGCTCAGCGTCACACAAATCTTCATGAAAAAATAAAAATCGGTTCTGTTTTTCTGAATTAAGAAGATAATTATCTCGTAATTACAAGAAACGGTTGTATGAAAAAAATAAAAAAAATCGGCTGTGTTTTTCTGAATTAATGAGATAATTATCTCGTAATTACGAGAAAAAATAAATTCTAAAAGAAAATTGGCTCTGTTTTTCTGCGTTAATGGGACAGTCCAGGCAGAAGCTCTCCATTAGACCGTTGTAGGAAACAAGCATGCCCCGACTCTTAAATTTAATCCAGTTTTATTTCTGTTTGGGTTTGAGACATTGGGAGATAATCTCAGTCTTTAAGTAGTGTTGATGGTATTGTTATTAGTTTGTCGACTTTGCGCAGGCATCTCAGGACTCTGCAGCTATTAAGACGTAAACACCGCTCGGATTTGTTGGACGTTGCAGCGTTTCTCCAGGAACAACTGGGCAGATGTGGTATGCTTCATATATAGGATGGTGCATCTGAAACGCATTAAGACAGGTTACGTGGTGACTCAAGAGACTATCAGCTGCTGAAAATGCAGGATCCCCACGGAGTGCAACTGAGGAGTCGGAATCGCCTTCGGAGATGTTTGTATCCAGGCCAGAACTTTTTGTGGCATGTTGACTCCTATGATAAGCTAAAACCAACACAGTGTTGGGGAAGGACGGTTGTCAATGGAGCTGTCTGCTCGTGACCTGACTTACCTGTTCAGGTAAAGCATACACACGTAAAGTGCTGGTGATGGACTGTTAAGAAAGAGAGAGAGAGAGAGAGAGAGAAAGAAAAACAGAAATGAAGACAGTCCATTTTGGCTCCTGCAAAAAAGTTCGAAGGACAGGATTTTCTTTCACTCTAAATTAGTCCCAAATACCATTCAGTCCTGTTCAGAATCTCAATAGGCTTTCACCTCTCCTAAGATGTTTTTACAAAACTAAACCACAGACCACTTGAAAACTAATTATAAAACACACACACAATTAAATATTTACTGCACTAACTGACAGAGTTAGATCAGATTTTAATTCAGTCAACTGGCCAGGGACAGTCAGGTTCACTATGACAAGCAGTAGGACCATTCCTGACCAGGTTTTATTCACTAAAAGATCATCATAGATAGAAAGAAAGAAAGAAAGAAAGAAAGAAAGAAAGAAAGAAAGAAAGAAAGGTTTCATTAATTCATTTAAATTTGATGTTGCAGATGTTGCTGAGAGATCATCAAACATGTTACCAATGCCAAACATGCAGCCATATCACCATTCGTGAGAACCCGACTATTGCACCATTGATGCATACCCCATGTTTTAGCCAACACAGTCTCACCCCTAGTGGGTGAGACTGTGTTGCCTTCCCTGCTGAGCTGGAAAGCTGCCCAGTTGGATGAGCCTCCACAGAGGGAGACACGTCCGACAATTGTCATCCATCAACAGGATCTGCTAGGTCAGCCAATGTCCAAATAAATGCAGTAAGAGTCCTTTCTTGCATGTATCTGGTCAATAACATTTCAAACCCCTTCCAGTGGGCAGATCACTGACTCCATCAAGTCTCTCCATCAATAGAGTGCTGCAGGGATGAAGGATGACGTGTTTTGTACGAACTTCAATGTTAGCATGGCACCACTTCCAGACAAAAAATAAATAGAAAAAAAAACAAAAAAACAATGGGACTTGCTTTCTTTTTGATTATTGCAGAAAGCAACCTCAATGAAAAACAAAGGTTTATAATACCTCTATTGCTCAGCTATATAATCTCCACAAATAAAAAAATACTTTCATGATTTTTTAAGCAAAAATATAATTGTGTAAAATAAACCACTAATGTTACAGGTATTTGCTATCACATGACTTGGTATGAATTTGATTTCACACTCTTCTACAAATCCTTTTCCTCTTAATGTAACCAGATCCAGCAAGTGAAAAGAATAGTTTGCACAATGAGCTGCTAAAGGCAGAGTGACTGGATGTGTTTTGCTGTTTGAAATTTAAGGTGCTTTAACAATTACCTCAATTGGTTTGGGCTTTCAGACTTCAGAGTTTGATCCAAATCAAATTTTCAGGTGTAAAACCTTCCTGGCCAATGATGCACACCAAGTCAGCCATCTTTGGTCTCACCTAAAGAGGTGATCTTAGTAGAGATCAAACCAAAACTAACCAGACTAAATGTATGCAAAGAAACAAAAATGTCTCATGTATCTTCCTGTTAGCAATAGCTGTTGTAATATAGTTAAAAGGACATTTCATGGTGTAGAACAAAGCGCGAACATATCTTAAGTGTTTGTTAATCTCATGTATTTTTTCAGGTATCTAACCAAGGTGAGACAACCAGCAAGTTCAAAAGTGGTAACTCATTTCCTTGGTATAATGAACAGAGCAGTTATCAAGTTACCAAGTTAGCTATGAATGTATGTCTATGGCTCCAAAAACATTTATAAAACCATTAATCATTGTACTGTGTGTGTCTGAGAGAAAGTTGTAGAAAGTAAAGCACATTAAAGTCTGAAGAGGGATGGAAAATGAGAGGGATTTTGTTTTCGGAGTTTCTAAGGAAGACAAGGATGATATATGCGTCTTTGTTTTCTTTTCTATAAGACCAGGCTCTTTGTGTCTTGGCTTCTGAACAGCAGGGGTCCACATCACTATGCTACAGTGGCAGTGGTGTTTATTTAGACTTAAGATCATGGGAAAACCTAAAAACCCTAAGAAGGCTCTGAATCCTGGCAACTCATGTTTATCTACAGGCTGATGAACCCATGGTGTCAAATCAGAGGCACATCACAACATAAAACTCTGGTCAGTGACACATGATGGCTTCTTCTGCCTTACCTTCATCTGTGTTTGACTTTGCAGGGCTGTAATTTTGGAATGCACTGTAAGATACTTAATCAAAGAGCATGCTCCAAAGCACTAAGCTGTTAACTATCAATTGCTTTTATCCATGTACTATCACTCACCCCATCAATCTTGTGTAATGTACGTTATCTCATTTAATGATCCTGTTACACATGCTACGCAATTCATATCTGAGACTGTGTAGGGTGAAGTTCAAGAGTCAGAGCAATAATAGATGGGGTGTCAAGTGTGACCTGAACGATATTAGCAGCATCCTTTATCGGATGTCTTGAATGCCAATTCAGCTCCTTCTCTGAGGATTTGGAAGATTTTCAGTTCATTAAAATGGTTTCTGTGATAACTTTAACCCGTTATAAATATACAAATATCAACACTTTGGTTTGGACTCACAATTAGGAGATTTATATATTTATTCAACGTTGGACCACAAACTACTTTGTAAACTAAATCAGTGTTTTAGCCTCATACTTGTTCATAGGTTTCTCAGTGAGTGATTGTAACAGTTCAAGTGAGTATTGTGATATGCAAATACTTTCTAGAAAAAGGGTACCAATTGAAATACCAGGCAGGTTGTGACTGAGTTTTCTTACACCTATAGCCTACATTGCTGGCACTAACTTTCACCTGACCCCAACTGTCGGCAGTCTCGGAATTTGCAAACATCCCCATGCACATAAACACATGGTCACCATTCAATAAACTCTTGCTGCTGAGGTCTCAGACATCCCTTTGCTCCTGAAAGAGTTTCAAGAATATACGTAAATGCCACAGACTCCAAGGTGAAATTTTATTGAGATTTCCCATTTGTCAGCAACAAGCAGCAATCAAGTTATTGAACATCTCAAAAGCATGTTCGCTAGATGGGGATTCCTCTTGAACTAGTACCAGATAATGGCCCCCAGTTTGTCTCAGCCGAGTTCCACCAGTTCAGTGAGGCTTACAACTTTGAACACACTACATCCAGTCTACTCTATCTACAAGCAAATGGCGCAGCAGAGAGGAGTGTTGCCATTTCTAAAAAGATTCTGCGTCAACCTACACCTAATACAGCAACAGGTCAGAGCCCAGCTCAACTCATGATCGGCCGTGCTGAGAGACTAAAGGACCAACAAACTAAAGCTGCGTATCGTCTCTTTTGCAACAGGCGTCAGTCAGCCTGGTCAGAGTGTTAAAGTTAAACTGGATGGGGAGAAGGGCTGGAAGACACCAGCTAAAGTCACGGCTAAAGCACCAGAGCCCGGATCCTATTTTGTCCAGACTGAACAAGGTACTGTTGCTCGCAGGAACAGGAGGCATTTACAGGAAATGTCTGATCTTACAGCCCAAGCTGCTGGAAAAGAGACTAGTGACTGTGATACTGATCCAGGTGACAGACATTCCCACTCCTGCTAGTAGTGCACCTGAGTCTTGTGTTCCCACTATTGCTCCCAGTACGAGAACGTCTTCAAAAAGAACCTTGGCTGGAAGAGCCATTAGACCCCCTGCTAGATTTAAAGACTATGTTTGAGTTTAGGACATGACCTGCTAACCTTGTTTGTTTTACAGCAAGGACATTTGCAATACAGTTCAGAGATATGTTGTTATGGTCATGGTAATAGAAAAAGTTGTGTTCCAGACTTATAATTGAGTAATGACTTTGCTAAATTTTGGTAATGCATTAATAACAGCAATGTTATGTATATTATGCTCTTTGTTTTAGATAAGAGTTGTGGTGATTTAATGCCACTGTTTGGTGTTCTGCAAAAGGGGGGAGATGTGACGTGATTTAATTGTGTTTTATTAATTTATTTAACCTTTATTTAACCAGGTAAGTTAGTTGAGAACTGATTCTCTTTTTTTTTGTTGTTGTTGTGTTTGTGTTTTAAGCATGTCCACTAGTTGGCACTAGCACGTTGTGGTACAGTTCAATTCTTCACATTTACAGTAGAAACTATGATTTCTGGGTATTCACTGTGTATCCTGCTGAGATGTGATGCCGCTGTTCATCTGTTCTGACTGTTCATTAAACTAAGAGAAGTCAAACTTCAATGAATCACTGAATTCATGACAAATACTACAGATACTTTCCTTGTGTTAGAGACAAAAAATGAGTATGAAAACATCCTAAATATATTAAGAACTACAATTGAACTATACTCTATCTTTTTTTTTTAAATGTCCCAATTCCAACCATCCTCCTTTATCCAAAAGAGACACTCTGGAGGAGTTACTTAGGCTATTTATTTGTTTGTTTGTTTGTGTTTGTTTAGTTTTAGCTTCATTTTGGTTTGGTTTTTACTCCTTGGCCAACTCTGGCCAGAGGGGTATTGTAATCGTTTTGTCATCTGTCTGTACGTCTGTTTGTCTGTCTGTCTGTCTGTCCATTCAACGATGTAGTCACATTATCTGAAGAATGCATTGAGATATCTGCACCACATTTATACTGTGGATGCATCTTGGCATGGAGCAGAAGCCTATTGAATATAGGTCACCTTGGCGTACTTTTTCAAAGTCAAATGGCGACATGTCTTTTCAACAACGTAATCACTATATTTGGCCGAGGGGTATTAAAAGTGCACAGCACATTATATTTAACCTTATGGTCCACTTAGGAGCCCACAACAAGTCACGGTAAAACATGAACATTTTTTACTATGACATTTTTAATTTTCAGTCTACATTAACAACCTAAATGGACCAAAAAGACACAATAGAGAAAACTGTCAATATCAATGTGGGATCAGCGGATCAGCTTGTTGAGTCTGCTGGTGTCATCAACCCTCAGCCTGCTATCCCAGCATGCAACATCATAGAGGATGGCACTGGCACCACAACAGACTCATAGAAGATCTTGACCATTGTTTGGCAGATGTTGAATGACCCTCGCCGCCTCAGGAAGTAGAGACAGCTCTGGCCCTTCCTGTAGACTGATGTGGTGTTTTTTGCCCAGTCCGGTTTATTGTCAATGTGTACGCTGAGGTTTTTGTAATCCTCCACATCGACCCTGTGGATGGAAACAGGAGTCACAGATGTCTTGGACCACCTGAAGTCCACAATCAGCTCATCACATTGAGCTGCAGGTGGTTCTGACAGATGGGACTTCACTCCAGTACCTCCTTGTCTTACCTTGTTACTTCCTTTTACTTTATAAAGTCTCCCTGCTTGCTGGCATCCCCCCTGAGTTCACGTGTTTTGTCAAGGCTCCACGAGCCAGTCTTGACAGTTAAGATGTTTTGTGCTTGATATGCTTCTGTACCCATATATTTGTCACTAACATATAAACCGACAATCAAGGTGATTTTGTTTTGTTTTGTTTGTGTCTTTCTTTTCTTTCCCTCATTGTGCCTGTAAGATTTGTAATGGCAATAAAGTAAAAAAAAAAAAAACAACTGTCCCATCATTTTCTGGATTGCGTCCTTGATAATTTGTGTTTCTTAATAAATCTGACCAGGCTTTGACTGTTTCTGGTGTATGCTTTATACAAAGCCTTGCCATGTGCTGGTAGTATCAGCCACACAGCCTTGGGTGTTAAAACAGACTATATTTACTTACCTGTATATTAGCCTTATGCTGCAGAGGAAACTCTTGCCTACTATACTACAATTAATTTTTAGGAACAAACATTTTAACACAACAGTCAGGTCCCAGTTGACCAGAGTGACAGTGACAATCAGTGTGTCTTTGCCAACAGTACAGAGCTGTGTGTTTAACACTGTCCTTAAATAAGACCCAGAGGGAGTTCATTACATCTAAGAGCCACAGCTGGGACACTATGGTGAGTGGAAATGAAAGACAACTACTGTCAGAGGAATTCACTGTTACTCTCCAGTCACACTAATACATGTTCTTCACACCTAACAGTCCCACATCCCTGTGATATGGAAGGGGTCTCCAGAGACATGGTCTGAACACAGACTACAGTCCTGACAGCAGACCTGTGTGATTCCACATCTCTGTTCCACTTCACTTCAGCTCCTGTTGTCCATCTTGACATCTACCGATGAAATAAAGTCCAGATAAAGGAAAAAGTGTTCCGAACATGATGAGCAGGGCAAATAAAATGATGTACAGTTTTCAGATATTGGGACATTTAGTTTATGTTTTTTACTTCATAAATCTCTTAAACAACTTCAGCCCTGCTCAAATACCAAACATTCAATCACTACAATGATTTTAACCCTTTAAATGCCAGTTTAATTATTTGAATTATAAAATATTTAGTTAAAAAAAAAACATAAAAATGTAAATATTTTCCTTAATATGGGGGTGATTAGAGTCTTGGAAATGTCAGATATTAGCAATAAATTGATTTGATTACATTAGTATTTTTTTCGTATAGTGTCAGATACTCCCTTTGAATACAAAAGGATACGAAAATACCTCATTAACTTCAATTAAAACCAGATTTTTAAAATCTCACTGCATTAAAGTATTTAATAAATAACTCAGTATTCAAATAATTAAACTGGAATTTAAAGGGTTAAAATCATTATGATGATGGAATATTTGCTAGTTTTGAGCAAGGCTGAAGTTGTTTAAGAGATTTACGGAAAAAAGAATATATTGCTGTCTGATGATTTAATAGCAGGTTTTTTTGTGCCTTTTTGCCACAGAGGTGACCAGAGGGAGCAAAATACATCAACAGACATGTAAGAGTTAAAGACACTGGATTTCAAAAGCTTAACTAAAAGGAAAAGTTCTTTTCCTTTAATTTCTATAAAAAATCATTAAATGATCTAAAACCATTTGATGTAAATGTGAATAAAACATAGTGAAAAAAGGTAGAAATATCTAGGTCCAGGTGATTGGTTGATCTTCCTTCAACTGCAGACCTGGAACACCCAACACATGCTCGGACCCAGTCATAACCATCACAAGCTGGCCTTCGTTAGAGTCACTCAGATGTTTACGTTGCACTTTTTTCTGTTTCCAACACATCAACTTTGAGGACTAAATATTCACTTCCTGCCAGATTCATCCCATCCACTAATCATTATTTCCACTTCCCCAGTGTTATGGCAAATCGTCGTATTCCCTTAAAACATGGATAACTGAGTTTAATAAATTAGTCTGAGATTTGGCATTTCTTTTATTGGAACACCCAACAACAGCACAAAAGTCACTTAAACCATGTAAGGATTTTCCTTTATGGTTTTGAGAAGGTTTAGATCAGGGGTGGGCAATTCCAGTCCTCGAGGGCCAGTGTCCTGCAAGTTTTAGATATCTCCCTCTTCCATCACACCTGGTTCAATTAATGATCAGCTCATCACCAAGCTCTGCAGAAGCCTGATAATGATGTAATGGCATCCAGGTGTGCTGGAAGAGGGAAATATCTAAAACATGCAGGACACCGGCCCTCAAGGACCGGAACTGCCCACCCCTGGTTTAGATTTTGGGTCCAGGTCCTCTTACAAGAAATTGTGCCATGTTTGACCATTAACCATGCATTTTATTCTAATTTTGAGCTAATATCACTGCAATGTTTATCAGGAAATCTGTAGTTGAGTAAAATATAAATAAAATAAACATGTAGTGTCAATTTGTTTCAAATAAACATTGCAACTACAGTGCATCTGGAAATATTCACAGCACTTTTTTTTTACACTTCTGTTAAAACCTTTTAGCAGAATAGATTAAATTTAGTTTACCTCAAAATTCTACACACAATACCTTATAATGACAAAGTGAAAAAGGTTGGTGTGCCAAACTTGTAGTGTGTTACACTCAAAAAGACTTGCCCCCCCCCATTTGTTAAAATTCTTGGGTGGGGATCAGGTTAGTAAGTTCTACTCTATTTTAGTCTATTTTATGGGAAAAAAGACATCATATCATGTCTGTTCTTATTATGTAGTCAGTGAAGCCGTCCCTGATCTGATGGAAATTATGTTGTTGTTTTATTGTACAAGTAATTATCTCTAATGGGAGAGTTGTCAATAGCTCAGACAGCCATCTGCCTACTCTTGGTCTTTCTGTTTCCCCATGAGAGGGCTATTATTCTTTTTGCCAATTATACAGTCATGGAAAAAATTATTAGACCACCCTTGTTTTCTTCAATGTTTTCATTTCAATGCCTGGTACAACTAAAGGTACATTTGTTTGGACAAATATAACAAAAATATCTTTTAAGAGTTTAAGAGCTGATATTTAGCTATTTTCCATGGTTTTCTTGATAATAACCAAAATCACTTCAGTTCTTACATCAGTAGTTATGGCATTGTACTGACAAAAACAGTGTTTTAGGCATTCCATGTTTTCTTTTCTATCTGTTTTAGTCACATGATACACACAGGAGTTAGTACATTGTTTTTGATGACTGCAGCCATGCATCTGGACATGCTCTCCACAACAGGGTGGTCTATTAATTTTTTCCATGACTGTATGCTTCAACCTACAAATTTTTGTTGATTCTTTTTAATCTTCAAATTACCAGGATATAAACCCAGTTTCAAACTGTTTCACTTTATCATTATGATGAATTGTGTGTAAAATTTTGAGGCAAAAAAAATTATTTCATCTATTTTGGAATAAGGCTGTTAAGAAAATGTCAAACAAAAAAAAGTGTAGCACTGTGAATACTTTACAGATGCACTGTATAAAACTGAGTCAGTTTTATGATTCAGCAAACTACCGGGTGGAAGCACAGACACACAACACATGGATGAGTTAGGCTGAGTTTTAATAGTTTTAATTTGTACATTTTTAACAGTAATGTGTGCAACAAAACCATACAGTTAGCCCCAAAGCAGCCAACTTCCAAGTTCTTCTTGGTTTACGTACATGAAATAATTCACAATCTACATTTTTAAAGTACATAAAGATTACAGTACAATTTTCTAAACTGAGACGCAGTCTCAAATTAAGCCACTAGATTACATCTTTTCGTGTTTGCTGCCCAGTGTCTTTATAATACATGCTAGTGTTCACCCAGATAGTGAACTGCATTTAAGAGGTTTATTAAAAAAGGTTCATGCCATGAGTGGTTTTGATTCATCCAAACAACAAAAAAGCCTCAAACAAAGAAACCGAGGATAAGCCACAATATGGGCTCACCAGCTAAACTAGCCTGACAAGGCAAGACAGTCTGAGTTTGTACAGGAGGGAAATGGAGGAGCACACTGTAAGGAGTCGATTTCCAATTGTTAGAAAACAACATAGTCTTAAAACATGTTCCTCACTTCCTGCCAATTCTAAATGAACCTGATCAAAAACATTAAATAGCTCCATGGACAGAATGCACTAGTAATATCAAACATTATCAGAAGAGTTGTGACATTTCATTCTGAAAACAGCAGAGCCTCTGAGGTGCCTTCACATGAGTCAGACTTGACAACTTTCAGACCTCAGGGGCAAAAGTAACAGTTAGTTCATGTTTCTTAACACTGGACATCGATTAGAATACGAGGAGTTCAAAGCCCTGGAGAAAGCTACGAAGTGGACTTGAATTGAGGATAGTTTGACAATATCTCTTGTAAAGTGTGACCAGAGCTTTCAACAACTTTTTGAGTCCATTTGTCTCTGATTTAATAATAATAATAATAATAATGGATTAGATTTATATAGCGCTTTTCTATTAACGCATACTCAAAGCGTGGACTAGGCCTGTGAACTGCTGACATGGAAGGAATCACTGAAGTGTGGTTTTGCAAATCACTTCACAAATAAATTTCAATTTTCTCCTGAACTGTTTGAGGAAAAAAAAGGTAAAGCAGTGACACTGACAGTAAAAGACCCAACTGTTATTACGTTGAAATCGGCAGCTGACTGAACGGTACAAATATACAGACCGATGTTTAGAATGTAATTTAAAGTGCACCGATACTGAAGCCATGATACAGCTGAAGAGATCGACGAGTGTTTTCAGAGACACAGTCGACAGGAGCGTCTCCCTCCGCCTCGGTGTCAGTATGTGACACTTGACCGCGCTACCTCAACACTGGATGTTTCCGCCTTAATGCCACATCCAAGACCTAATTTAGAATGCGATTCAGATAAAACAGGCTACTGAGGAATAGAAATAACTTATTATTCCTCACAGGATATTTATTGCACTTTGCTTGAGTGTGAATAAAATTATAAGACATTAAAATCCAAAGGAAATGTGATGCAGAGCATTTATCTTTATGTAACTGAGGATCAAATTGTGAACTGACCGACCTGCTGACCACATCCTGAACTTGCATGTCTCGGTTTGCAAACACAGGAGCCTGGAGAATCCTTTTTTGAGTTCTGTGGAGACAATATCCTGCCTAGACAGTGATATTTTGCTGGGACTGTTTTTGAATTGTGATTAATTATAAATAGATTGTGGTTCGTATTAGTTCCATATTCTTGTACAGTTATTTTAATTTAACTTCTATGCTGTAAATGGCCCCCACTCCTCTGTACCAATGTAGTTCAAGGGGTACAAAGCGCCTTCATTTAAAGGATGAGCTGGTGATGGACTGTTTCTCCTCACTGTCAACCAGACCCATGTGCAGTCTCAGTTGCTGATGCTCCTGACATATTCAGTGTGCATCAGAACCGGGCACCCTCCTGCTGTTAAAAACTAATACAAACACACTAACAACGTTACTATAGCAACAGGCCTGGATTCACCCGCTGCTGAATCCACTCCAACAAATACACTGCACTCTGCCGCTGCGGTGTTTTTCCACCATGGTACTGGCTCAACTGGCTTCATTTATTTATTTGGGGGGGGGGGCATAATACCTGAT
>JAPQRQ010000008.1:28432991-28443281 GCA_037367365.1 Apogon talboti | reverse complement strand
CTCTTCTCTCCTCCTCCTTCCCTCTGCTCCTCCTCCTCCTCTTCTCTCCTCTCCTCCTCCTCCTGTCTGTCCTCCCCTCTCCTCCTCTCTGCTCCTCCTCCCTTCTGTCCTCTTCTCCTTAACCCTTTATCTGGTCCTGTCAGTGGCCCCTCCTCCAGGGGGCGGGCTCTCCAGGTTTCTTCCTATTAAAGGTGGTTTTTCCTTCCTCTGTCTGTTTACTCCTGGAGGACTCTGTTGGTGTGTGTGCGTTGGTTTAACAGTCTGGTTTAGACCAGCTCTAAATAGAAAGAGTCATGAGATAACTGTAGTTATGAATTTACACTATACTGTATAAGTAAAATCTGATTGACTGATTGATAAATGTGACGTCATTAGTTCCAACTTCACTCAGTTCAGTTTGTTAGTCTAAATAAAAACTGGTGGTGTTCCAATAAGCTCCAGCTGTGCTCTGTTTAGTGACATTTAACTAACTTTAGTCTGCCAATAAAGCCTTAAACTACTAGTGTTAAACTACTAAAAACAACCACATGAGGTTGGTGTTAACCATAGGAAATACAGTGGAGACACTGTCCAACCGTTCTGTATTTATAAATGAGGCCATGGGAGAGGACGCCCCAGGATATGAGACAAACATGGCCCAAGGATTTTGTCAATCACTCATATTTTCATCTCATTCATATGATAGGCCCCCTGTTGCAGTATAAATAAACAGACAGTGATAGCCTTGTAAATACTTGTGCTGTGACCCTGCAGTGTCTCAAATAGACTCTTGTGTTTAGATTGGACAGTGCGTGCGTGTGTGTGTGTGTGTGTGTGTGTGTGTGTGTCCTGTATGTACAGTATGTCGGTTGGATGTATGTTGTAGTGCATGTATGCAGTGCACATGTTCTTTGTGTCAGTTACAGAGGAACACTCAACATCATACTTGTGTCTATGCATGTTGAGACACGTCCAGTCTGTCCACACCGTCATTTAATGTTATGTGGGGGGATGTCTGCAAGGATGGTACATCTAAATTCAGACATTCATCCAAGGAAGCCCCAGTCTTCTGGAACAGTGTTCACGCCTCCACCACTGTCCATGGTCAGAAAAACAGACAGACTCACTCCTAGCTTTTCAACTTTACACTCAAATTTGCTGTACATAAGCAAAAGAAAGGGTTTAACATCCATCAGGTTCATGTTTACAGTGGGGACGTCTAGTATAACACTCATTATTCACAATGGGAATCACAAGTTTCTCACCAAATGATGATGAGTTCCACAGTTTTCACAGTGTTTTTTAGGTCCGACGGCTTTTTGATGTTGTTGTTTTTTCACATAAAACTTATTTTGGACAAGTATCATTGCAATATACTGACAACCAGTCGAAGGAATGTGAAAAACATCTGCTCTGCTCTAAAGTAAACACTAATCCACATTTTCTTAACTTCGTAGCATCACTGTCATTAGCGCAGGTCGTTAGGCTAGTGACTGTATTCCAGTCCGTTTACAGTGATGCGTTTGGCGTGTGTGTGCACTAAAGGGTTCAGAATCAGTCCACATTCACTGGAGTGTCTGTGTAATGTGTTGTTTTTCCTCTGATTCAGAAAGACTGAATTATTCAGTGTGTGACTTCTGAGCTGGAATGTGCAGTGAGTGTGATTCACACAGATGATTTAGAGTTATTGTAGAGGACGTGACGAGGAAGGAACTGATTCATGACAAAATACCAGCAGGATAAACTAGGCCGCAGTGTGTAGTTACTAGAAAACACTGCAGACGTACGTACAGGACAATGTGGACTAGTGTTTATTTCACCTGGATCATTTCAACATCGTACACAATGATGCCAAGGTTTCTCGTCAAATGCAACAACACAGGCATCGCACAGGCTGGACCTCCAGAAACCAGAGGACACCAGTTCGGTTCTAACTCACCCACATTTTGTAAGACGTGAGGAAAATTATGTTTCAGATCATGGATGGTGATTCTACCTCAGATGATCTTTAGACCAGATGCCCCACCCCCTCTGTGCTTCTTACTGGAGGTTGACAGTGGAGTAAAGGTGCTTTCACGCCCTTTACTCCTTATGCGCTGCACATCCCAGTCCAGAACTGGAACAGCACAGCACCAAGTTAGTGTAAACCTTCACTTTTCAGTTCATCAATCATTCCTTCAGCAGCAGCAAAACATATTCCACAACCTCTGTGGGTTAAAGTGGAGTAACTGAACACTGTTATTGCAGACAGACATCAAACAGCCACTAGAAGCAGACTGAATGTATCAGCACCATTAGGGAGAGTGAAGTCGGTTCCAGAAACCCAACCAGTTCCCATTTAAGCACTCGGACCTGGTTCTGAGTTACATTTAAGGCTTTCCATCAGCGGGGAACCGCGTTCCACGTTTCAAATACGGAACAGAGCCGTAACCGAAGCCACAGCTTCCCCAGGACACAGAGCCCCGGGCCTCGGGCCCCGGGCCCCGGACCCGGGTGCACCTGGGGCTTCATGCCCACCTGTAGACGGCTGCACCTGTCCTACTTATTCAATACGTAGGCCTACTCAGTGTAGAAAAAACAGCCTTTCATGCACTGATCTTCTGACCTCCTCAGAAAGGTGCGGCGTCACATACAGTTTTTAGCCGGAATGCAGCGTGCTGGTTTTACCCCCATATTATCTACCCCCATTAACTGTGTAGTTTTGAATATCCCAATAAAGTCAAATGTACTATGGTAAATGATAAATAAACAGGGTAAATTCAGTATGGCAGGTTTCACTACTGAATGTTTACATCCAAAAGAATGCGATTGCGCATGTCTGATGGTTTGGAGCTGCGCATAATTTAAAAAAAAGTACGGGGTTAAAAAGTGTACAGTGGTACGGAGCGCACACAGCTTCTTAATGAAAACAGTAGGTCTGTTATATATTATACAGATGTATAATAAGTCTAATATAACGGTGATGATGTTTGGTATCAAATGTATGGTGTGGTGGCAAAACCGTACCAGCAGAAACGCTGTACTAAGAAGGGCACTGAAGATCATAGAGCTCCCTGAAGATGCCTTGAACAAAAATCAGTCCATTCGCTGGAACACAGGAAGGATGTGGGAGCTCTGACATGACCACCGCATCTACCACCAAGAAGCACCAACACTACGACATGGTCTGCTTCCAGCGCACAGACAAGGCACTGTAGGTCCCAGCTGGTCTACGGCCAATCAGATCCCAGCTGGTCTACGGCCAATCAGATCCCAGCTGGTCTACGGCCAATCAGGTCCAACACCCCGGCCGCAGTAGGACAGTCCTGCCGGTGGAACTATGGAACAGCCTGTCTCAGGAAGGAGCTGACATCCAAGACAGCAGAGGTTCTAAAGGACACGCCCACCTCAGTGCGCTACCACAGCATCCTGTCGAGTGAATGACAGCCCTGCCGCCAAGCTGAGGACAGGGTCCAACAGTAAAAAAACATCTATGTTGCATTAAAAGGCTGTAAACATGTGAAACACCTAAAAAAACATCTAATAACAGGCCAACAGTCCAACTACATACAGGACTTTGTTGCTTTTGTTCCTGATTACTGATCATGTGTCTGTCCATCAGACAAATACAAGCGTTCATCAGGGCTCATCCATCAGGTCCTGAGGAAACAGCGTCTCAGCCCTGGACCTGAAAATGTCCAACTGTAGTCTCTGAGGGTTTTGGTCTGAGTCCAGTGAACTGGTAAACTCTGAAGTTTCATGGTTTCTGTCCAGTAGTTGAGGCTGTTGACGACAGGAGCCATTCGGCCGACGTGGAGCCACATCCAATCAGGTTGAATCAGGTTCAAACAGGACGTGACTGCTCCGCAGTTCCTTTGGTCCACACTCGAGTACGTCTCATACAGTATGTTTACCTCTTCCCTCATCAACAGAGTCCCGCTCACCTGGACTAAAGGCCTTCGTACCTCAGGCGCAGTTTCCGTGTGCGCCGACCTCAGCGTCTGTAAATCAGTCGACTCCTTTCAACTGCCGCCGCCGTCACATTTCATTTGTCACTGAATGTAAATATCAAGCAGTGAAAAACAGCATTTGCAACAGCATGTTTTTTAGAACATGGTTGATTTGTTTTTGTTTTTTTGATTTAGTGATTTATTCCGAACATGCAACAAAAGGTAACATATATGTGAACAAGTGAAACAGAAATAATAGTACAAATCAACAATCGAGACAATCTTAGAAAAAAAACAAAAACAAAAACCAGCACAATACATTCATTTACATGTAAACTGTGGCGTCAATAAAGAAAGGCATCAGTCATGTGTGGAACAGACGTCCCGTCAACCACACTGACACTTGATGTGATAAAGGTCAGAGGAAGTCAGAAGGAGCCGATGGAAGGACGACGTGTGAAGGACCATCACCAAACAGCACTGACGTGTGCCATGTTACACCAACCACATCCTACTCAAAGGAACAGAGGAGCGACCACCGAACACGACTCTGCCCGTTTTTGCTGCTTGTTGACCCATGTCGACAACAGTAGCAGACCTCCACTGCTCAAGTTTGGATTCAACGCTTCATTTGCACTTTGCATTCTTGGTACCCAAAGTTGTAACAGCACAGGTATTCTAAAGGGGTTATACGTCCTATCTAACAAAAACAGAGGGAAGCCATGAACTGCACACACAGCTACCAAATCCACAGATGTGTTAACATGTGTCCACAGACTGTTTCGTCCACTGAATGAACACAAAGCTCATGACTTACACACATCTGTATTATAGTTTCATCGAAATTTCTCCATCAAACACAAACTCAGTGAGCAGATCAAAATAACACTGTTTTATAATCTTCGTATGCTGCGTCAACTGATAGTTTACATCAGGGGTCACCAATGTTTTGGAAACCTGGGGTACTTCAAGGGTACTGAGTAACACAAAGGGCTACCGGTTTGATACGCACTAATGAAATAGTGAAGTATGTACAGTTTATAGATTATTATTAATGACTGACCACATTCATCTATAACAGGGGTCATAGACACATATCTTATATAATATGTTTGCAACATTTTATTCTTTATTTATTATTTTATTTCTCTATATTTCTTTGTTTTAACATTTACAATAGTTAAAAAGTGCTCATATGAAACAAATTTTTATTAAGAAAATCAAAAGTAGAAGTGTTTGTGAGCCCTGGTTTACTTTATAGCTCTGTTAGCTTAGCTCTGTTAGCTTGGCTCTGTTAGCTTAGCTCTGTTAGCTTGGCTCTGTTAGCTTAGCTCTGTTAGCTTAGCTCTGTTCTGAGACACAAAACAATCAGATTAAAACCATGAATCACCTGTTTTCTGTACAGTTGGTGTTGTCAACAGCTGCATTAAAGATCTGTTTAGAATCCAACAACAAGGTCAGAACTGTCACAGTTTAGTCTGAACTGAGGATCAACAAATGGCAGCAAACATAGCGACACAACATAGCACCAAACCCGAAGCCTAACTTCATCAAGCTCATCAGTTCAGTTCATATAACTACAATACACTGACCTCTTTGTCTAAACACTGTTATGGTACTTTAGATCATTTTTGAATATTTGAAAGTAGAACTACACATATAGTGTCTCACTACTGACCACTGGTGGCCACACACAGTACTGCAGAGACAAAAACCCCTGTGGCCTAAAAAGCACTAACCCCAAAGGCCATAACGATAGCAGACTGCTGACAGTAAAGATATAATTGCATAAATCATCAGAAATCATGATTTATTTATTTTTATTTTATTTTTTTTACATCATAGAGGTTTTAAATGTTTTAAACCCATAGAGGTTTTAAATCACCTGAAGACCTGCACCCATACGTAGGTCCATCGGTTCTGGATCCAGAGTCTAGTTCATATCATACATCCATAAATAACAGCAGCTAAAGACTGAACATGTCACAGCAGCCTGTCCTATCCAGAACACAGAACATGCTTCCTGGATTTGCCTCCTCAGTCCCGGCCCACATACCACATAGATAAAGACTGTAACTCACCAACTCTGAGTATACTCCATTTCAACACATTTCCAGCCAAAACGTCCCCTAACTTCAGCCAGGCTGATAAGAGGAGCAGCAGCAGCTCTGCGACCCTCACCCACACAGACACACCTGTTGTTTCTGCTGCATCCTATTACTCTGCTCTGGGAATGGAAATCAATAAGGTTTCATTTCATGTCAGTGTGAAGCGTGAGGATGCAGACTAATGTATAATGTCGTCTTTAGGCCAGGTCCCATGGACAAGTGTTCCACCAACGACACCCGCACACATCAACAGAATAGTCGAAATACAACCACCTGGATGCTGGTTTTGGAACTGCTCACCAAAGTGTGTGCATTTTTTGGTTGTTGTTTTGTTTTTTTTTTACATTTTCAGCCATTTAAAAGCCAGAGTAAACACTGATGCACGGTCGTGTCAAGTCTGGAGTTTCTTGACAGTTTTGGAGATGCCAAAAAGTCGAAACCAGGGTAATGCCAAGGAAGCATTAAGGGAGTTCAGAACCTGGCCATGTGTCCTCAAAATGACTGTGGTGGATTCAAAACTCTTTCTATAGATGTTTGGTCCTGACTTTGACAACAACAGAGAGATTAAAAGCTGAGCCATGAGACAGACATCTTAAACATAAGATCTGATTCCAGCCTCAACAAAATACCTGGCACGGCCCTGTGTTGGCAGCGACTGCGCCATTAAATTAAAAAAGTCAGGGAAGAGTTTGGAGAGCGTCCAAGAAACGGTTACAAGAGCCTGCTGGTGTCAGGTTTCAGAGAGAGATTTGACGCTTTTCTACATAAACACATGGGTGAGTCAGTTCTGGGGGAGCGAGGTGTGCGGGGGGGGCTTCACTGCTCTGGCCGCAATCACAATCCAGCGCCGACCTCTGTACTCCAGCCGTCCAAGTCTTCTTCCCCACGAGAGCTGACAGACTCTGGCCCGCTGTACTGAACCCACTGAACCTCAGCAGAACCCGCGCGCTCACTGGCGTATTAGTAGAAGTGGGACCGAGGGCGGGCAGACCGTAGAGGCTGTCGGACGGACGGGATCACTCCGACACTTTCAGAGCTCTTCTAACGGGGCTACACATTCAGCAGAGGTTGTTGTCGCTGCTGGGTCTACGTCGGCGCTGCTCACACACCACCAGGCTGGTCCGCAGTCACCAGTACTGACACAGCTGCAGTTTTAGGGCTGTCGAAAATGTTTGCATCCATCAATACCAATAATTATCTCAACAAATGTCCGATCTGCATTTCTCCAAAGTTTAAAGGCTGATTTTTGGTCCTGATTCAGGGTTTAACAAAACCAGATGGTTATTTGTGGTTTTAAAGTCTTTTGCCAAACAGCTGAACATTTCAGAAATCAGGAGTTGGTATTATGAGCCCCACACTGGGGGGGGGGGGGGACGACCATATACTGAGAATAAAGTCACTACAGTAAAGTCATAACTGTGTCTGTGAAATGTCTGTAGGTCAATAAAACCATAAAACCTACAGGATCCAGTGACATAGTTAACTATTAAGTCTGTGGGTTCAGCAAGACACAGGATTTTTAAGAAAAAAAGATCTTATCGTCATGGATGGGCAACCGCTGTCTGTCACTGGGAACAAGGGCTTCAGGCTCCCAGTTAACCACCCGGAACCAGTCAGGATCCATATGCCAGTCACATTCAGATATTTGGAGATAACTCCAAATAAAGTTTTACAATTCCCAAAATAGCATTCAGTTGTAGAAGACATGACAAAATGGTAAACACTTGGAATTTCAACCATGTTTTTATCCAGTTTCAAAACCTAAATGGACGTACTTGAAGGTACTCAATCTTTTCAATTAGCAGACCAGTTTCTGAAGCTAAACAGCTGAAAATTCTTTTAACAGTTTCTATTTTGTTGATAAGTTTCAAACCAAATCTCCTTCCATCCATCCAGTTTGTGCCACTTGTCCAGTTAGAGGTGGTGCTGGCAGGCCGACTACAGGAGGCTGCCCAGGGAGGCGTCCTGGGGGTTCTGAGGAGTCCCCCGGCCAGACGGGAGGTTTAACCCCCCACAGTATGTTCTGGGTTTCCCCCACTGAGTCTTCCCAGCTAAACAAACGCAGACGCCTCCTAAGGGAAGTGTTTAGTAAGCATCCTTATCACATGCCTGAACAAACTTCAATGGTTTTTGCAATGTGAATGAGCAGCGGTCGCTAACACCGGAGCTAATGTATTCCATGTACAGAAAATCACATTCACTGTGTCAAACGGACAGGGGCTTTTTTGGAAGCATCTGGCACCCTGTCATTAGTCAGTCTTTCCAAAACGTTCCACCACAACAGACTCCATAGGTGACATAGTCTATCTGGGTAAAGTATAAACCAGGTGGTCGATTTAGCAGGTTAGGCAGATTAATGCTACTAATTGCTAGTTATGCTAACAGGAGGCTTTATTGTGTCTGATAAAGAGCCAATGAGCCTCCCCCAGCTTTAGTTCTCCTTCAAACTTTAAAGTGTTTTTTTTGTCCTAAGGGAAATAGCATTTCCTTATTTGGACTGGTTTTAGGTTTAAAGCTTCCATACTTTCAGCTCCAGTGTTTGACCCTTGCAGCTGAACCACTGTGACAGCCATTACTACAGCATTAACCTGTCGGCTGTGATTTATGGGCTGGACTGCAGTGATGGACTGCGTTCTCCATCACATCCGAGCCTCATAAGCACACATAACCCAAATGGGAATGACGGCAAAGTGCCACTGATATCTCAGTGCAATTGTTCATCTCTCTGCTGACACACCGGACGTCTGCTTCTGCCCTCTTAGTTGTACCTCTTCTTCTTTGTCAAGTACTGCACACATTACACATGATTCATCACCTGACAAACGTAGAAACAAATGAGGCTTGAACAACGACTCACAATAGAACCGTTGTGATGCAGGTTTAATAAAGACTGACTGCTTTTCATTCCGCCTTCCAGATTTGGATGGAGCACAACACAGACGACATCCTGTTTTGGTTTTATAGCACATATTTAAAATCCTCTTTACAATGGTTTCACGTCATGTCATCCTTGTCCATCTATGTTTAAAATGTGATAACTCAGGAGTAGCTCCAAGGCTGAACTGAAAAGGTTTTGGTGACCAAAGGTTAAAGGTCAAGTTTGTTGTTGTGATTTCACTCTAATGAATGCATTATCTCCATCCATCTGCTGAACCCGCTTTATCCTCACTGGGGTCACGGGGGTCACTGGAGCCTATCCCAGCGACTTAAGGGCGAAGGCGGGGTCCACCCTGGACGAGTCTCCAGTCCACCTCGGTTCTGACACAGAGACAAACAACACTCACACATTCACACCTATGGACCATTTCAGATGAACCAATGAACCTATCAGTGCATGTCTTTGTTTGGTGGGAGGAAGCCGGAGAACCAGGAGAGAACCCACGCAGACATGGGGAGAACATGCAAACTCCACACAGAAAGGCACCGGCCGGTGTTGGGATGGAACCAGGACCTTCTTGAGGCACGAGTGCTACCCACTGGACCACCGTGTCGTCCCACAATATCTCCACATGGAGATACTGAAACTTCAGTTTGGACTTTTGACTTTGTGGGTGATGACAATATTTTGTAGTAAAATCACGATCTGAATCACAAATTGCTCACTTGTGCATGTTGACTTTCTGTTGTTTTCATCTGAAACTCTGCATTTTGAGCATGGGAGTCCAGAATAATACAATTTGTCTCCACTCATAATGAACTGAAATCTTTTCTAAACTCCTTATAATGACAAAAGAGTTTAAATGTTGCGTTATTTTAACTCTTCATTGGTTGAAGTCGTCATGACTCCATTTCCTTAGAGGCAGCTAAATAAAACATCAACACAGTTGGTAAAAGTGGACTAAGTGAACAGTAGATAGACAGACTTTAGATAAACCACAGTAAATGGAGTTAAATACACTCAATGCTTGAGCTTAATCAACCACTAATAGGTTTTTTAGTAATCAATGAATCAGCTTGACAGCAAAGTGAATGCCGTGGACCAAAAAGACACTTGAGGATGTCCTCTGGGGCTTTAGAGTGTCCTCTGGGGCTTAGGATGTCCTCTGGGGCTTTAGGATGTCCTCTGGGGCTTTAGGGTGTCCTCTGGGGCTTTAGGGTGTCCTCTGGGGCTTTAGGGTGTCCTCTGGGACTTTAGGATGTCCTCTGGGGCTTTAGGATGTCCTCTGGAGCTTTAGGATGTCCTCTGGAGCTTTAGGGTGTCCTCTGGGGCTTTAGGGTGTCCTCTGGGGCTTTAGGATGTCCTCTGGGGCTTTAGGATGTCCTCTGGGGCTTTA
>JAPQRQ010000008.1:28308887-28320039 GCA_037367365.1 Apogon talboti | reverse complement strand
ATATAAACATAAATATAAACATTTCTTCTGTTGATAGTTTCTTTCTGCTACTTTTTATTCTACTTGAATGGAGCGACTGTAACACCTAATAATTTCCCCCTGGGATTAATAAAGTATTCTGATTCTCTCTCTGGTCTGTCCTCGTCCAATCAGCTTCTTCCAAATATTTCTTAAAGTCTCTGCACTAATTAAGTGCTTATCCATCTGTCAAAGCCTAATGTTGCCGTTCCACTCTGATGTGTGCCTCCTGAGGCCTTCATCACATAGATGTCTGTATCCAACCTGACACTGATCCTTCTTTTTCCATACAGCTCCAGTCCACGTACACACACTTCCACCTCATCTAATGGCCGCCTCCGCCGCCGCAAGTGATCAGTTAGACAGCCGTTTATGTAGAATGAGCATAAAAAATCCTCGGGGCGGCGGTGGGGTGTTGGGGAGTGGGAAGAAATGGGCGGATAGGGGATAATTAATATTGTGTACTGTGCAGCAACAAGGCACCAGCAGAGGCAGGGTGTTTCATCACGCTGCAGACGTTTTATTGATGGGCTGCTTTCTTCAGGTGACTAATGAGTGCCTCCAAGAATCTCATTGCTCTATTTATTTTCTACATGTACCACAACACATGTGCACTTTTGACACCTGGAAACCCCAAATATGGGCCATGTTCCAGTCCTATTTAGAGCTGTGGGGATCATAAAGCTGACCGTTAATTATCATAGATATAACTGTGATTACAAAGTGATCTTTTTCTGTTTATTTTACGCCACTAACACAGACCAGGCTGAACAGTAGTTTATTTACACGGCTACAGTAAAGACATGTGGTGACACACAACACTGGAAAATACACAAGTAAAACTATTTTTGTTAAGCTTTTGTAAGGCTGTGGACGATATATGAAGCCTGTGAGTGAACCTTTATCCAGCTGTATCTAAACAGTTGAATAACGATGATTAGAAGATTTGCTCTGTTTTGGTCACCTCCAGTCATTACAATATGACTATTACTTAATAACTGACTGACAGAGCTACACTTTATATATTTAACCAGGTTAGTTTTGGTCTTACATTGTAATTTTTCACTCATCTGTCTGTTTAAATGGAGAATGAATAGATTCATTTTATTGCCACTATACTACAATTATTACATCACTATTAGCATTACTTCAAGCGCAATAATTGAATTTGCTAAATGAATGTCCTTGTGTGAAAATGATAATGTCATGTTTTTCTCGAGATGACTTATTACTTCATCAGACAGAAAGATGAGATAATCGGCCCTATGTGATTTTTGCATCTTGCACACATGGGACTAAATCTTGGTTAATTTCTTTCCAGTCTAGCAGGGATGATTGAACACCACTGAATCCAGTCTATCTTCATCCATCTGTAATTTTGGGTCCTCTTCCCTACACAGCCTTTAATTACAGATAAGGAGCCACAATCGATGAGACATTATCTCATGTATCCACGTGGATTCATGGTCAGAATGTGTAGAAACAGTTTTATCTGGTGGATATGGGATCCAGACCAGGTTGGTTCTGCTTTAACTGGGTGGAGGAGGTGGAGGTGCATTCAGTGTATAGTTTTTATCTGAGCCCATTGTTTTTTAATATTTTTGTAGTGTTTGTTTTTGCACTACACTACACAATGCACACATGTTTTCTTGTATGTTATCCTGTTGCTGACTTGACCAGCAAATTCCCCCACTGTGGGATCAATCAAGTTTTCTTTCCTTCCTCCATCCATCCACCTACCCATCTATCCAGAAGATTTTACACAACTGTCTTCATATTTTAAAAGCAGAGTTCTGTAGTGATTTAGAGGATGGGATTTTGATCTATTAATACTTGAAGAGGTAATAACATAAATGATTCCCTAAACTAAAGGGAGTTTAGGTGTTTGGTTCCAACACACTGCAAGTAGAGCCGACCGATTAATCAGGCTGATTATAGTGTATTACTGATTAATCAACATCAGTCAATACGTAACCGGTGTATTAACTTTTTTGCTGTACCCATGCTTTCGAGGCGCCTTGAACGCACCATCACCATCTTTCGGCGTTTTGTTATTAAAACCAGTGTTTCCTGTGGAATTGTTTTGTTGGCGTGGCAGTGTGTAATCAGGGGGTGTGGGGTGCGCGTGCGAGTTGCCCGGTTTCTGTCCTTCTGGGGGGGGCGGTTGTGGGTCCGTGCCCTGCGTACCTCACAATGGATATGCGCAAAGTGAAAGTGAAACTTAACACGGGTTACTAATTACGTCTCCCACTGATGTGAAGCTCATTTACCTTTTCCCTACCTCCTGAAAATTTGCAAAATTTCATTTGAGGGGCAGGATGTTCGTTTAGGGGGCATTTCCCCCTCTTCCACCCCCCCCCCCCCCGAAATGCTGAAAACATACGGGAGCTGGGCGGCGCAGCCAGCATTTACTTTATTTTCCAAAAGTAAATGGTTAAATTTCTGCAGATGGAAGTTTTCAATAGGTAGTAAATATGACTAATTGATAAGATGTGTTTGTGAATGAGCCTTTTAAAACCACATAATGTACCAACTGTGCCACAGCTGCCCATGTATATCAATGTTCTTATTTCATATATTGGCCAATATATCGGTTATCGGCCATTATATCGGATATCGGTCGATATATCAGATATCGGGGTTTTTTTTAGCCCCCAATATCAGTATTGGCCCCAAAAATCCCATATCGGTCGGGCTCTAACTACAAGACCCAATCTCAAAGGCCTTCAAAGATCTACAATCACACATTTGATCCTAACGTGCCATTTTGTTTGTTGCTTCAGGTGTCTGGAATCGTGGAAGTTACAATCTCCACTTAATGAACACTGAAACTGTTCCAAGGATGGGACTGAATAAGGACAGAAACCCTAGGTTATCAGCTCCTGTCTGGATCAAACGTCAGTCTGAGCTCCATCTACAAACACCGATTCCTTTTAATGGGTTTAAAGAGGTGGAAATATGTGTAATCAAGGCTGTTGGTCTCAAAAACATTTGGACTGATAGTATGAGTGGTTTTTTTCTGTGTGCACATGCTTTTATTCTTGTAAACTGTAACTATGCGAGTGTATCACTGCTGCCTTGGTCAAGTCCCCCTTAAAAAAAGAGATCCAACCTGGTTAAATAAGAACAAACATGTTATAAACTTAGGTTAGCTCAAGTATCAGTTTAGACTGTCAAAGTATAGTCTTTGTTTTATGTAATGATTATGTGACCTCTGACTTATACACCTACAATACACGTACACACCGTGTCCATCACAAATACCACACATGTACCAACTGGGATGTGACACCACTTATTGTTCTCCCTGTTCACACGTACACCGAAACCACAGTTTTCAAAAATAATCTTCAGGTTGGAAGGTGTTTTTAAAAAGTCCCCATTTTTGGGACCTAAAATGCTGTATAGGCGTCTGTTGAGAATCATCTGTTTTGTAAAATATGTACGTGGCGTCAAAGGGGCATTCATTTAAACAGACTGTCCATATTCTCCGCAGGATTCAGGACGGATTGCACAGATTTATACCGAGCCCCAAGGATTGTAGTGCTATATATAAGCCACGAGGCTTCGACAGCGTAGAAATGGCTTTCCAATGAGTTCCAGGCGACGTCTTGGTGAGTTTGACCTGCAGCGATTTGGTCAAGTTCAACCTTCACAAACAGGCCAATAGTGTCCTTCATTAAGATTCAATTGTCAGCTGCTGTCAATCACAGCTGAGGGAATGGTGAGTTTTTGGTTTGCTAAACTTAGAGTCCCATTTTCGTGTCCTTGCATGAAGGGGGTAGGACACAGACAACGGATGAGGCTGGGAGAGAGAAATATGGAGCTGAAAGGATTCAGATCAAGCTGGAAGGGAAAAAAGAAACACTGGAAACCAGCCAACAAGGGTTTTAATTTGGGGACGGTGAAGAACTGTTCTTGGATGCATGTCAGAAGTTCATATTTTAGCTCAGATTCAACCCAAAATGACAAGAAACTGAGGTTGTGCTGGCAGTGCACTGGTATTTTATAGCACAAAGGCTTCAGAACAGATAATGTAAGATCTGCAGTGTTTGAAATAAATATATATGTGTGTATACGTACCCTGGTTGGCCTGCCTCAGGCTGGTGGTAGCAGCGTAGACGATCTCTGCAGTCCTCTGAATGTCAGGAACCAGCAGAGTCAAACCCTCAGGCTCCGGATCTGAGCTATCGGTCTTCACCACACCTTTACTCTTATCCTTCTTTGATCTGAAACACACGTACACAGGCTATCAGTCAGCCACAACACTAGTATTATGGTGTGTTGTATGTTAATGATATTTCTGTGGAAACTGCACATCAGACACACATTATTGTTTGGAATGAAGTGTGTTTGGTAAGTGTGGTCCTGTTACTACAGGGTTGTGTTGGCAAAAACACACCGATACTACACATACGCTGATACAGGGATGACAATATACAAACAAACCTATAAATGAAAACTTTGCACCACAAAACAGTGCATGAATACAGATTTTTTTGATATTTTGCATTCACAGACTGACAGACATTATCGTATCATGGTGAGTTAATCATTTATATTCATACAAGTTTAGTACATGTTGGAGGACGAACATAACATGCTCTCTAAAACACAATACACAGATCAACCACATTATGATTACAGGTTGACCGATACAGTATATTGATTTTTTTTCAATATCAGCCATCGGCCTTAATGTGTTTTTTGAAAGCAAATATTTGATCAGTAGTAAAAATGTTATATTTGACCAGGCACCTGTGTGGGCAGCATCTGAAGTTCAATAAATGTTAAAAGAGTTCTATGTGGAAGTATTAATAATTTAATTTATATCGCTGCATAAAAATTGAAACGCTTAATTATCTAAGCATTTCAATTGTATTTTACGGTCAATGTGCTTTAAAAAAAAAAAACAAAAAGGGCCTTAACCCTAGAACACTAACGTCGGGTCATTTTCACCCACACAATTCTTGTCATGTGATTTTCACTGTGTTGCTGCTGTCGGAGTTGCCAACCAGCTCTGACCTGAGGCCTAGACTCCACCAGACCACTGCAGGTGTGTGTGGGATCTGGAACAAGACGTTAGCAGAAGATCACTGAACTTCTGGAAGTACAGAAGTGGGGCCTACATGAATTGGGTTGATTTGTCCCACAGATCCCACAGATGCTCAAATGTCTGGAGATTGGATGGAGTTTTGGTTGGTACTGACCACAGCAGACCAGGAACCCCCGACAAGACCTGCAGACCGTGAACACCCGACAAGACCTGCAGACCGGGAACCCCCGACAAGACCTGCAGGCCGGGAACCCCCGACAAGACCTGCAGGCCGGGAACCCCCGACAAGACCTGCAGGCCGGGAACACCCGACAAGACCTGCAGACCGGGAACACCAGACAAGACCTGCAGGCCGGGAACACCCGACAAGACCTGCAGGCCGGGAACACCCGACAAGACCTGCAGACCGGGAACACCCAACGGTTTGGTGACCTGCAGTTGAAGATGTTCTGACCCCGTCAAAGTCACTCAGGTCCTTATGGTGCTCATTTTGCTGCTTCTAGTGCAACAGTCCCATGGACCAAATGTTGACTGGCTGCCTAATATATCCAACCCAATAATCAATTAATAATATTCACACTTCTGCTAGTGGTCAGAATGTTATGGCTGATTGGTGTATGTTAGTATTTCCAGAATAAAATATCTAAAAATGTCTAGCCTTAAGGTCTTGTGTACTTAGTTCCTTAAAATGTTTCCTACAATATTTAAATTATAACAGATCTGGTAATTATTCAGTGTTATGGTGTGGAACTAACAAACATTTAGCTTTACTTTCTTCTTTGACAACACACACACCCACACACGCACACGCACACGCACACACACACACCCACACACACACGCACACACACGCACGCACGCACACACACACACACGCACACACACACACACACACACGCACACACACACACAATGTGAAAAAAAAAACAACCAAACAAAAAAACAGAGCATTTTGCTCAGAGGTAACTCCGTACAGTAGCCTCAGTGACCACGTTCAGTCATGTTTACAGCTTGTATTGTGAAATATTAAGGTGGAAATGGTGGATCTGTATGACATTACCTGCACTTATTCTGACTGACAAGGCATTTGAAAAAGGAACACTCAGACCACCAACCTCAGGTCTGGACTCAACATACGAACACATGTACCGTTATTACATAATGGTTGTTTCCAGTTGGTCCTGTTTCTAAGAAGTGAAACATCCCAGAATGCTCCTCTTCAGGTGCTAATGGTGTCAGTGGCGTTCCCCGTGGTCGCTGCCCACCTTTCTGTCCGTGATCTGTCCTGGTTATTTCTGGACTAAAGTGCAGCAGACAGACCAGTGGACATGCAGAGACAATCCCCAGTGGTCAGCCTGACTGACTGCACATTTGGCCTGGGGCCCTTCCTTCATCAGAGGTTCCCTGTCTGCATGGATGTGCTGGAGGTGCTGTACACCTGCTACAGGTTACCTGTATCCTGCTGATACCATCAGAAATGATAAAAGCAACATTTCACACTGATGTAAAATATCCTCTTGGTACAGATACGAATTCATGATGTCCTGTCTAGTGTCAGTATCTGGTGTGTAAAACCTGCTCCAACTCAAGTCATTTTACACAAATAGCACAACAGCCACACAATTAGCAAACTCACAAAACACACTATAACACAGTAGCACAAGGAAAGCTGCCATTCACAACTGCAACTACTAATTGTAGAATCAACTGGATAATAGACAAAAGTCCAGCAATTATATTAATGGCACTTTTCACTGAAGGTCTAATTATGTAAGATGTAAACAAGTGAAAAAGTAGGCGGAGCTTACCAACCCCCCCCCCCATAAACAAATTTTGAACTAGTTTGATATGAAGCAAAACACCGTATCAATCCAGTAAACTGGATTTGACCACTAGTCAAAAGAGAAGAAATGAGACTTCCAAAGCTCATGAAAGAACACAGCGACTGGAGGTCACAGTTCAGACACTGGAGGCGCTGTTGTATGTTTACAACAATACCATAATGTATGTAACTATATGTAAAAATATTAACTTCATTATGTTGCTTATTACTGATGTAAAACAAGTTGGATTTAGCATTGTGACACCATCATAATCAGGTGCTGATATGGAACACTTCAATTTGCCAGAGCTGGAACTGGAACTACAGTAGGTTAAGCTTCTACATGAACTCGTGGCAGAACCTGAAAACAGCTCTACTATATAACACTTAGATTGACAAACCACTTAAAGGAGTAATTAGCATCACCTAACGTGTGTGTATGATATACTGAGAGCATCCATGTTAAATAAAGGTTTCATTTACACATTATCCAGTAGGTGTTTATGCTGGACCCATTCTAACGTATGTTCAGGATGGAGCGCTGGTGCACCACAGCCTTCTACGACAATGTTTTACCACTGAGCATTATCAGCTGGTGACAGGAGCATCATGGCCACCTGAAATGACCCACAATGCAACCGTACGCCTGGTGCAACATACATGACTTGTGTTTTCTAAAAATATACCAAACACAACATTTATAATGAGGCACTTTGACATGTATGTACAGGACGTAGTGCATACTGATGTCAACCTGAAAATAACACTACGTCAGTGGAGCTGTGACCGAGGGGGATGTGCTCATTCATCTGAACATGGCAGGGTCATATCTTAAATGATGTGTGACTCCCACATGTGTGCAGATGCGGTAGGTTTGAGCCTTTTCATGCCGTCACACAACACACGGCTCAGTGAAGTGTGTGTCCCTGACCGGCTCTAAAAGCAGCTTAATGACTGACTCTCAATGCGCTCGCCCAGTCTCTTGGGGTGCATTCACATCACCCAGAATGCATCTTAATGTGAACAGGGCAGGAGATGTACAGATTCCTACTTCAGCAGTATTACACAGAGGAGAGTGAATGCTCCTGTGAGTGGTGACTGGGAGGTGAGGCCGTTATTCCGGGGCTTCACCGGTGGGTGCTGGGGGCTGCCTGATGTCAGTCCACTCCCACTCAATACTCAGGCTGTGTTCATGATGACACGGTTTGGTTTAAAATACCAAAGTTTCCTTGCGTTTGGCTCTAGCATCCATTCTAGCACTCCAAAACTGAAGAACAGTGCTGACGCTGTTTTCATTTGGAAAGTGAACAGATTGATAAAACAAAGAGACTGTTGGAAATGATCATGTGGTGGCCCACCTAGGCTGCCTGACTGGGGTCTCACCAGCCAGAACCACCAAAGGTCCAAATATTACAGTTACTGAATATACGTTGGCGGATGTCTCCAGTAAAATACTAAACAGGATTCAGTCTGTCATTAGTAGTTACATGTTAAAATTATATTGTAAATATAGATGAGAGTAATTTAAAACTAGATTCACATTCTACAATCATTAATACCTACTATTAATATTAGTTGGTAAACTAATGTTCTTCCTCACCTGAGTCGATTAGTATACGTGTCCACGCATGTCTTCATCTTTGCCAGCAGCATTCCAACGGACGTCTGTCCCTCAGAGTGCTCTTCGTCCTCCTCTTCCTCTTCATGACCCGGGTCTCCAGACAGAGGTAGGAGCAGGGGAACCAGAGCGGTGCAGGTGGAGATGGCTCTGAGCAACTCCAGCAGAGCCCGGTACAGGGGCACATGACGCGCCATGTCCAGAACTGAAGAGGACAGACACGGACAATTAGATGGCTATGGAAACCCAAGGGAGAGTCATATGAACGTGTGGAGGATATTGTGAACACAGCAGCGCACAGAGACATCAGTTATATAGTGGTAATATACAAAAAGGTCATACAGCTTTAAAATGAGAAGATTTTTATACCGAGCCTTGAAAGGAAACATGTGAAACATTTAAAACACTGAGCCCGTTTACATCCACACTGATACTCCCATCATTACCTGATGTTTGATCATATAAACAGAATAATCTGATTATGAGAAATCAGATTTCTTCCCAATTCTCTAATGTCTTCATGCATCTATACAGGTTAATCTGAGTTATGTTGTTCTTTTACATCCGCACGTGTAAAACAAATGTAAGTGACATAGTGGAACATGAGTGGAAGACAGTAATAGGAAGTTTGAGTCAACCATCACTACATACGTACGTACTCTGACAGAGTACAAAAAACAGAGTTTTTCAGTTCTCACATTTCTTAAGTGCATGTAAATGTGTCACATCTGATTATTACAATTACCTGGTTACTTCCAGTTATTGGATTTTTATGGTCATGTGACGGGGCTCACTGTAATCTGAAAGGGCCTAATGGATGGAGTAGATAACGAAATACTCAGGTACAGTACTATGAATACTGCAGTCCAGTACACAACTGCAGTAAAAGGTAACATTTAACCGCAGGAGCAAACAGCTTCAGCAGGTACTGCATCTCCTCCATCTAATAAACAATAAGAGTATGATGTTGACAGATGATAAGCTGATCAAAACCAACCGTGTGGCTGGTAAAACTAAGAGCCTGTTGCTGCTAACAGCCGTACTGCGTATGAGCGTAATGTGTGCTGACACAGTCAACAGTCCACCGGTTGCTTCTGAATTCACAAACCAAACCTGACAGCTCCTGCTTCTCGCCCACAGCACGTGGCAGGCCTCGCAGCCTCCGTCAGCTGGAAACCAAGGCCTGGTGTGGGACCCAAATGCTTCAGTCAACGTTCAGGTTAGGGCTCCTTTTACAAACTGCATCTCAAACCCAAGGCGGGGCATCTCCCTAATTGCTAAATTTGCACTTCACTCTGAATTTGCCCTCTGTTGTCCATGAGCACATTTTGTGTTATCACCTTAATCTGATGAACATCACCGTAATCTTAAAAGAAAAACTACAGACCACTGAGGTGGAAGCAACAACAAACAATCTGAAGCCAAGTGTTGACCTGGTCCGTCTGATCCTGGAGCTGGAGGCGCCCCGCCTGAAAAACACTGCAGACCGAAACATCCTGTGTTCTATCAGGCAGCACTCCAACGGAAGCCAATCAAACACAAGAGTCTGTTGAGAGTGGAGACAGCGTCCACAGTGTGACCGTGGAAGGCACAACATTTTCTGAGGGGCTGTCGAGTGTTTGTGTGGAGCTACTTGGACATTGTGTTTGCCTTTTAGCGTCAGCCATAAAAAAAACAAAAAACAGAAAAACGAACAGGTCTTGTTTGTGACTCCCAGACTATTTTACATTTATATTGAAATTCCCAGCTCCCTACTGTCCTCGTTCCAGCGTCTGCACAACACTGACCTCCCAGGGCTTTAATCTGCTCTCAAATCCTTTAACCTGTGTCTCTGGATGGCACCTAGCATGGAATCCCAATCTCCTCCAAATACATCTATGTAATTACTTAGAGCGTTTGTGTGCAGCTCATCAGAATTCCTCCTCCTGCTCTGTGTCAATGTCAGACTTGTTTTCTCCTCCAGTGCAGGTAATACATGCCAAGCAGACTCCACCGAAACAGGAAATGAATAAAAGGAGGTGTGCACAACCAAGGTGTAAGCCCTTTAACAAATGGGTAACAACACATTTAGACAGAAGACACTGACTGAAACACACATGGTTTCCTGACAGTCGCACACAGAACTCCTTCTCTTGTGACCTAATTTGAGTGGAAATCACTTCTTTCAGACAACGCCTTACTTAGCGCTCCAGAAAAAAATTATGAGGTGGATCTGCTGAAATGGTAATGTGGGTTTGTGAGACCTGATAGTCCAATTCTGAATTAAATTATACCTCACATTTGTTACAGTCATGGTTCCCAGAGATTGTATGTATGCTAATGGATGACGTTGCCTCTTCCGTATGGATGTGTGTGGCTTTGAGCAAAATACTAAGCAGATATTCCTATGACCCACAAGGTAAATTAAAACAACTTTTGTAAACTTCCAATTTCTCTTTGATGATCATACAAGTTCATTTTAGAAAAATAGTCCCAATGTCCCTGTATGTCAGGTTCGGTTCTATTGAATCAATCCCAGTTGAATGTGTGAGGTTGTCAGGTTCTGTTCTACTGAATCAATCCCCAGTTGAATGTGTGAGGTTGTCAGGTTCTGTTCTATTGAATCAATCCCAGTTGAATGTGTGAGGTTGTCAGGTTC
>JAPQRQ010000008.1:28244739-28257342 GCA_037367365.1 Apogon talboti | reverse complement strand
ACACACACACACACACACACACTAAAAGCTCAACATGATGTTTAGAAAATATTCCTTCCAACTCCTACAATGTAGGAGTATACAGTTACAGAATCAGAACACAGCCGTTATCTGCTCAACACAAACCAAATGCTAGCCCAATTCTGTTCATGTTAAATAGATATATTCATTTATTTATTTAACATTCACACTTGCAAACCTAGTTACTTAGCCCTCATCATTATCTTTCATGGACAGAGGCACGTTTGTGTATTTGCAAAAAGCAGAAGAAAATGGTGTTTGCTAATCTGAAATAGCACAATGCATTCACGTCGGTAAAAGCTCAACTGTTATCCCATGTCTTAAAAATGACTGACACATAGTTGTGATCAGAATACATCTGGTTGCTGAGGCTACCAGATACAGTAGGTTCCACATAAAGGTCAGTTTGATGTGATTTCCATCTGGACAGTCATGCTACGTTATTAGCACAACTAGCTTATCTGAACTATCTAATTTTATGCCCACCTGAGGCTGATTCCAACATGGGCCTAAGTTACACCTTTGACTGAGTTTCCTAGTTGACATAAAGTCCTCTGTAAACGACACGTTATCATAGTGCCTTGTTTTGTGCGGTGGGACATGAGGAGGAGCCAAATCTACCAGCTGTTTAGTTCTGGAAACATGTTCTCTGTGATCGATGACACCTCTAGCTGTTGTCAGATCCTTTCAAATGTGACTAAACACAGTCTTGAGCTGCCAACGTGGACTGGGGACCAACTCCAGGTCTCCATGAGCTCTGCGGTCAGGAGCTCTGACAGGAGAAGTAACCTATTTGTGCCTGTCTGTAATGGTGGGGGGAACCAGAGCAGCTGGACTAAACCCAGGTGCAGTCACCACAGAAAGGCTCTGGCCACTCCACCTCTTAGCTCAGCCTTGCATTCATATCTCTGTGTATATATACAGAACTAATGTGCCTCTATGCAACAAGTGTTGACTACATTTCCAAGAACGGTTTCCTTTTCTCTCATGAGTATCACAGCTGTCAGCTTGGCGGGCTCTTTCTGAGGTACAGTAGCTTCTCTGGATCAAACCAGTCGACCTTGCCAGCGGGCAAAATGTGAGAAAAGCCTATTATACTGAGAACAATGAGACAGCTCGGACATTAAAAAGCTTGCTTTGGGTAATTAAAACCAATTCCTCTATAACCTGCCCCCAGACACATTCTTCTGAAAGTGCCTTTCTGACAACCACTCAGTGCTCTGTGTAAAATATAATGCATTAGGGGGATACTGAGGACACAGTGAAGCCTCAGTCTGAGGGGACAGCTGTGAGCTTCACGAGGCTGCGCTGTCCCCTTGTGGTCACAGTTGAATACTGCATCAATCATCTACTTTGGGCTACACATGGGTTTGTGCAGGAGATGCATGTTTTTACCATAAATGTCACTCCTTGACCGTCTGATGACGGAGATTAAACATGAATTATGGAGGAGCAGAAGATCAGCCACAGGCACAGGAGACTGGGAACACGACTCCCTGCCCCTGTGGTTCAACGGTGTGGAAGGAGAAACACTGGACATTATAATACGTACCGGACAGGGAGACTGCAGGAACACTGTGACCTTCTCATCCTCCAGCATGAGCTGCAGGAAAAGCCTTCGGATGAAGCCTGAGATGTTTCCAGAGATAGGCACGTTCCCACGCTGAGGAGCTGACTGGAAGAGTTCACAGAGAACCTGCAGCCAAAACAGGAGACGCATCTAAATACAAACTGCCACCACCGACGATAATATGGCTCCTCTAGTCCTTCACATGTTTAAACTAATGACAGCTTCATTCAGTCAAATATTTAGACTGTAAAAAGTCTGAAATAAAACAGCCTCACATCAGAACACTGGAAAATCCACGGTGCACATGTCAATTCATAGATCTCATCATCGTATCATCATTTACCATTGATCCAAACAATGTCTGACATATTTAACCTAACAGAGGAGTGATCAGACTGAGCAAGAGTATTTTTCTGCCTTGTGGTTGTTAAATAACTGGTGCTGTTACATTACAGGATGTTAACACCCAAATATCTGTCTTAAGCCAACAGGATGTTCCCTTCTTGTTTTATAGAGATTAAAAAATATAAATGTCTGATTTGGGTTGTGAACTACTCAAGACATTTGGCAAAGTTAGACAGAGCTCTGGGAATACACCACATTTTGTGACCTATGATTAAATAGACAATAATTAATCAGTTGAGAAAAATAATCCAAAAGTGACAGCACTAGTTAACAGAGCCAAATGTAAAGTCTTACATTATAGACAGTTAACCTTCTCATGTCATTTAACACAAACTTCAGCTCCACCATGGGTGTTCCCTAACAACATCAGACCTGAGCCATGAGCCGCTGGTTGTTTGGGTGACAGGAGATACACTGGAGGAAGAAGGCCACCGTGGCGTTCTCCAGAGCCGTCCTCTGCTGGGTGGTCAGCCCGCCCGTCTGCCCCGGAGACGCCAGTGAGAAGCGGGACTCGGAGGGCTGAGGAGGGGCTGGAGGAGGTCCTGCAGGAGAACCCGAGCCCAGAGACTGACAGCCGGTGCTGGCGCTGGCAGAAGCACTGGAGTGGCAGAGGAGGAACAGCAGCGCGGTCCACAGCGGGTTGACCTCTGGTCCTCCTAACCAGTCCTTCATGGCGTGACTGTTGCCCACTTCAGTCAGGAAACGCAGCACCGGAGCCGCCAGCTCTGCTGCCAGCGGCGGCCGACTATGCGCTGATGATGACGATGAGGAGGAGGAGGAGGGGTGGTAGTGATGATGGTGGTGTCTTCTCTCAGCCTGAGCAGCAGGAAGAGGCAGGTCGGCGCTCGCCAGGAGGCCGACGCAGAACTGGGCCAGGCTGCGGACCAGCAGCGAAGGCAAACCCGAGTCTAAGAGCTGCTCGATGGCTCCGGGGGACTGGGAGGCCGCCGCCAGCGTGGTCAGCTGGGACTCCGACAGATTCACAGGAGGTCTGGCGTGTTTGGAGTCGTCCGTCAGCCCTGCCGCATTGGTGTTAGCGTCGTGCTGCTTTTTGCCGTCGTCGGTCATGGCGAGGCGGCGGTGCTGGGCCTGAGAGTGGCTGGCGCTGGGCACGGACACGATCCCCATCCAGGACATGAGCAGGGAGAAGTAACTGGGGTGGATGTGACACATGGAACACAGCAGGCTGTCCACAGCTTTCTTTAGCACGATGTTACACGGCAACGACATGGACCAGTTATACAGCAGTCTGCACCAAACGACAAACAAGACAATGTCAGGACACCCTGATGTTTGGAAGAGACTCCACTATAACAGACCAAACACAGGATGGGTTCAGAGTTGGACAGATAACAGTTAGTACAGGAATTCAATGTGTAGTTGACCTTAAACATCCGAGATAAGGTGGTAGACCTTGACTGAAACACACTGATGTATGATGGTTGAAATGAAAGGTTCAAAACACATTACTGTTGTTGAACTAAAACCTGTGGAGCTTTTACTTTAGTCCTCCACCCTGACAAAAGCTGCATTTTCTTATTGTTATTACCTCCACCAAGGAGGTTATGTATTGTTTGTCTGTTAGCAACATAACGCAAAAAGTTATGGACAGATTTTAATGAAATTTTCAGGAAATGTCCAAAATGGGACAAAGAACAAGTGATTAGATTTTGGGGGTGATCCAGTCTGGATCACCTCAGGATTTTTGCGATATGTCCACCAGTAGGGGGGGCGCTATAACAAGGCCCAATACCCTTGAAGTGGGTTACCTAGCAACAGACAAACAACACATACAGCGGGGTGGGGAGCTGAGGTGCCGTGGCAGAGGTCTGCGCTCTCTGACTGCTTTTCTAGTTGTGTATGTCGTTTGCCTCATAGCACAGTTGCCCAAGTCATATTTTTGGCCAAATTGTGAAATCTGCATAACTTCACTCTCCTAACACTGCTGCGTCATGTCCTGAAAAAAACACGACAGGCAATAATGCTATGAGGCTAACAACATACAACAGAATCAAAGCAGCTCCTTTTGAATCATGTTTTATTTTGGGTTCATGTAGACCACAAATATTGACTAAAATTGGGACTCCTTTATAAAACTGAAAAATATAAATGAATTACAAATACATAAGAACAACATATGAGAAAACTGTCTGAAGCTCCAGCAGTGAATGTAAATGTGTGTTTGTGGTGGTGTGGATGTGGACTGACTCGAAGAGCTCTCTGTTGAGCAGCGCCGGCAGGTCGTAGTCCACCGGCAGCTCGTAGCTGTGCCACAGGATGGCCGCCACACAGTGGAGGTGAGAGGGCGAGGGCATCAGGAGGCCGTACTCCCTGGACGAGGACGAACCCGCGTATCCCATGGGGCCGCACATCTTATGGGCTGCCACCCGCGAGGAGTCGTGGACCCACTGGAGGAGGGCCTGAATCCTGGATCAGGTTCAAATGCAGAAAAGCGTCAGAATAAAGCCTGACGGGTCGGGAACCTCTCACTGAGTCCAACAGTCCGTCATAGATGAATACCAGACGAGGGGACACTGAGGACACATTTTATGAGTCTGTCTGGAGAATCCCCTTGACTGGACTCATTTAAGGACACTTGGATTTGTCATTGACGTACCGGTCTTTGGTTCCAGAGTCCTGCGTGGTGCCGAGCTGGTACAGAATGTCTATGGTGGAGTCTGAGGAGAGGCCGTTGAGTCGGCCGAACAGCAGAGGACTGTTGAGATCTGACACAAACGGAGACGGCCGTTAAACCAACACCATCGTCTATCAGCCACTACATCACAGACAGGTTCAACAGTTGACCTGACCATTCTCCTGTCTTAATGACACCACATCAGAGTTTTCATAGATCTGTACTTTCCTTCAGGATTCGTTTTTCGGACACCTCTTTAGTTACACATGTCTTTACTTTCACACAGACTTGAGTTTGGATTATTTCCACTTTTACATCATTGCGTGCCTTCACAAATTCATCTTCGGTGTATGGAACAATAGAGTCCAGAATAAATGATCCCTTTGTGTATCCATACATGAGAATACTGTCACTACAAATACAAGTGTCTCTGTCCTGCTTTACTGACATTCCATGTGGACAGTGTGTCTGTGGAGCTCATAGCAAATATCTGAAAACATTAACTATATTCCTCCTAGTATAAATGCTACATCATCACTTGTGTGCAGATTTTACTTGATGTTATTGTTCTACTTTTGCTTTTTTCTTTTACCTTCTCCTTACTGGTATGTTATATGCAGTGCTTAACAGATTTATTAGACAACCACAGCTACCTCAAATTAAAAGCATCACTAATTGCCAAAAAATTTCTTTTGTTTCTGTAATTGTTAATCCATCAGTATGCAGAAGCTCTTTAACCAAAATGATACTTTGAATGCTAAAATATAATTACTATTGTTATCCATGAATTTAAAAATGGACTTATTTTAAAAAGAGAGAAAATAGTGAAGCACAATCATATTTCTTGACTAAGATGTCAAATTATAGTTATTCCTGAACAGACAAATGAATTTTAGTGGTTGAACGTTATGCTTTATTCATTTATGACTTCTCAGAGAAGCCAGCTCTAATTTGGGAATAAAAAGGTGAATTCAGTGTCAAATTCCTCATTCCTGTTCAAAACGGTCAAACGTGGGGAGCTCACTGAGGATAATGAGTCAGCCTTCAGACCCTTCATGACGCTGGACGGTCTCTGACATAAACGGAATCAGACGTTTGTTAAGCACACAGTGATTCACAGCTTGGACTTGTTGCTCAATAGCTTGTTTTGCATCTTCTCATGTTTGTTTAGAGCATTTTGTAGCATGACTTTAAAAAAGACATAAATAAAGATGAATATCCTATTTCTCTGGACAGAAAAGTGCCCGTTACAACCCCCTGGCACAGGGTGCTTCTGAGCTCTGGTGAGTCCTAACCCTTCATTGGACCTGTTATTCAGGTCTCTGCATGTTTCGACAAGTCCAATTTAAGACTTTTTTAAGACCATTATGAATACAATTAAAGACCCATTTCACATCCAAACTGGCAAAAACAGTACAATAGTGTCAAAACACGTCAAAGCAAGACTGAAGTTCACGCATTTGTTTTAAATAAAAGTAGCGTTAATACATTTTTAAGACCTTTCAAAATCATATTTAAGACATTTTATGAGAATTTTAGACATTTTAAGGCCTTAAATTCAAACTGTTAGATTGTAGACGTTTTAAGACCCCACAGATACCCTGTTATTAAACCGGACCTCCTCGGTTACTCCTTATGAAGGCAGCAGTGCTGTGTAAACGTATGGCTGCTGTCAGTCTAAATGCTTCTTCTACTGCCCATGGGCATTTGAACTGAGGCCTCTCCTACAGTACAAACTGTACAACCGACCCATTTTGAAGACCTTCGACAAAGACATGTTCAAAACTATACGCTGTAAAAACATTGACCATGTAGCTGCCTCGCTGACTCTGGGGATAATCGCCTTAGTGAGGGCTGACTGCTGTGGAACTTCTTATTTTACTGTCACATTCAGGACACTAGCTCACTGTTAAAGGAACGACGACCCCGTGTCTTTGACGTATGCTCATTATTTCCAGACAAAAGGCGTTCCACTCACTTGCAGGGTCTGTGCCAGAGGCGGCGCAGTTCCTCAGCAGAATGTCGATGAGTTTGAGGCCGATGCGAGTGGACTGCAGGCCGATCTTGACCAGCACGGCCTCGATGTTGGGGGAGTGCATGCCGCAGTACGGCGACATGAGCAGCGCCGCGCACGTCTGCAGCAGGTTGGCCGTGGGAGCGGCAGCACTCGCCATCATGGCCTCCAGGTCACTGACATGAGTGAGGCAGTGGTGAAGGAGACGCAGCCATCCGATGCTGGGAAGACAAAACCAAAACAAGATAACGACACATGACACATTCTGTTGGAAGTCAGTATCATTTGGTTTCAGACCCGATTCTTCTACAAAATAAATACATGTTCAACATTTCATCGATAGCAAGTATCTCCCTTGATTGACGACTAGATTAACATGAGCTACGGTATCCTTCTATCCTTATAACGGACAAACAGGATTATTTTTATAACTGGAACAAGGGTTTGAAACTGTTGGAAACTTAATACTGAATCCACATCCTCATTCAGGACTTCAGACTTCTGCAGTTGCTGTTGTAGTGTTCCAGGTCTTTTTTCATTTTATATTATTGTACTAAATCATTACATATCCGGTGTTTTATCATTTAGTTATTTTTGTTTTCTACAATACCATATAATCAATAAATGATTTGAATTATTTGCTAATTATTATTAGCATCATTAATGTACTTTTCAGGGTTCTTCAATGATTTATTTGTTTCTACCCTCGTCTAAGGTCTCACTAACACAATGGGATACTGTTAATGCCACACAGATATTCATGTAATCACTTACTGCTGCCGGATTAAAACAATATGTATAACACGATCTACAATGATGAGATGACAGACGAGGTCAAATGAGGCTTTTTTCCCCTAATATTTAATGTTTATTCCTTTGCGTTCACTGTAGAACTGTGTGCATCTGATGTTACATGATTTCTACCCACATTGACTCACTATTTAATTTTCTGGCTTCACCCGTTGTAAAAATCGATCTCCAAACATGCATATATCCACTCTACAGGATGCGTTTACCTGGTTTTAGAGACCTGGTCCTCAGAGGGCAGGAAGGGGTTGTTCACGGTGGCAGAGGAGGTGTTGCCGAACGCCGTCAGGCCTAAGAGTTTAATCTGGGACAGACCCAGGGTGCTGGCGTCCCGAGGCCGGTGCAGCCTCAGGCAGACGGCCGACGCCACCTCGGCCTTCACCAGCTGGATCTTTATGTAGGTCAGACCACTGGTGATGACTGGTGTGGACAGGGGCAGCATGTTGATCCCATCGGCACTGATCTCCACCGACACAGAGGACGGACAGGCTGTTTGGAAGGAAGCCCATGGATGTGACACAATCGAAGCCAACAGAAAACACAAGGACTCTGACTTTGGTCTGATTAGACATTAATGAAGACTTCATTATCAATACGATCATCCATTTGGCAACTACATTCTCCTCAGTCTTGTACAATGGACCTTTATTTAACACCTAATCATTATATTAATGTAGAACATTGAGTCTGTTTACATGACCATAAACATCTGATAACTGTTATTAATCAGATCACTGTAATAATCAGATCTAACTCATTTACATGCACTTCAGAAATGTGATAATCGTAAACCCTGGTTTAGACGCTCTAGTCCACTATTCAATTTCTTTTGCAGTTCATATGTACATGGTGATGGTAGAATCCAACTTCCTGCTATTGTCTTCCACTCATGTTTGACTATCTAACTTCCATATTCTATGATGTAACAGTTTTTCCACATGTTCAGATGTAACAGAACTGAACCAATCAGATGAACCTGTACACATGAAGACATGGGAGGACTGGACAAGCCCAGGTGTGTTCATCTGATTGATTCTAATCAGATTACTGCTGTTATGTGATCAAACAGACCAGATTAGACTGTTTACATGATCAATAATAATCAGATACTGATCAGAGTATTACTGTGGCCGTCAACGGGCTCATCGTGGTCACTTTCAGCCTTTGTTGTAACAGGTGATGCTACTCACTGGCCAGTGAAGCCAGGTGTGGCTGGATGTGGAGCTCCTTGAGCAGAACCGCAGCTGGGAGGTGGATGGTCAGATCACACCAGGCCTCCTCTGGCAGGAAGATATAGGACCACGCTGCTGAGCGAGCTCTGCGGTGAGGGGGCGTGGCCTGGAGGAGCACCTCAGCCGGCTGTGCAGTGGGGCTGCTGGAAGTGATGGTGCCTGTAACAACGATAGAACATACTTGAAATGGTATTATCATCTAAATATAGACAAACGGTGTCAGACAATGAGCCCAACCTAAAGGTGCAAAGTTGTGGAGTCCTTCGGCGTTGTCTGGCTCTGAGGTCATCACTCTGGCTTTGAGGTTGCCATCTGCTGCTTTTCCAGGACCCGAGTCCAAGAACTTCATGATGGTGGACACCATGCTGCGTGCTGTGTTGACGATGGCCCGTGTGCTGGTCACCATGTTGTTACAGATCAACTGTACACCACCTAATCAATGACACAGAGGTTTGTATTCCATGACGGCGCCACTGAACCTGAACATGTTGCACTTTTCTGCAGCTTCACTGGGGGTTTTCCTCCAGTCTTCAGATCGTTTGGGTACTCATGCGTTTAAATAAAAGACTTTGGGGTCCTTGCGCAGGAAACTAGTGGTGTCACATCACTCTGGACCATTATTATTACAATGTCTGTGTACAAACATTTGAAAAAGCTCGAGCAGAAGCTGAAGGTCCACGATGCTTCATTCTTTGAGTTTACATTCGTCTGGCTTAAGTGCTGCACTTAAAGGCACATACAAATGAGGAAGATCTGGAATTTGGGATTTTGAATAGTATATTTTTGAAACCTGGGAGGGAGGTAATGACACAAGAAACAAATCAAAGTTGTTTATTTAAATTGAAAAAATATAAAAAGTACGAATTAAGACTTTGGAATGAGTTACTTAATGTGGAGATATAAGAGTTAATGTTAAAAGAGCAGAAATGACTGGACTGTATTCAAACTGAAAACAGATGTGAAGAACAGACCTGCACTTGGCAAGACAAAGGAAAAGAGGAGGCAGCAGAAGAAAAACATCTAATGGCTGTAGTGAAGGTCAATGTGTAACCTCAAAAAAATAATGAGTACTCAGTGTCAAGCTGAAACAATTTCATGTAAAATTACAGTGAGAAAAGGACCGTCACTATTTTAGGAGCAGAAGTCATAAAATCCCACTTGGACAGACTTCACTGATTCACATATATGCAGAAAGGTTTATTTGGAAAACTCTAGGTCTAACTTATTACACCTAATACTACAAGTATCAGCCTACCAACATGGACACGTGTCTGTTCTGATCAAGTGGTTGGAAATGATCTGTAGTGGGGAAAAAAGACTCCTAAGTGTACTAAGCTAAATATAGACAGATAGTAGAGAAAATGGACTAGGTTTCAATAAAAGACACTTAGGACATCTATCTAAGTTATTGGATATACTGTAAGCTTTAATGAGTGAACACTGCTAAACAAAAGCCTCCTGTCTTCACTCACCCATATCATGGAAGGCCTTGAGCGCCTCACTGGTATCTAATACTCTGAGAATGAACCACAGAAGGGGCTCCGACAGCTGACAGGTGGACAGAGACCCCTGCACATACAAAAAGCCCATTAGATACTTTTGGATGACGTGTTCGTTTCGGTGCCTGAGTCTGACGCTCACCTGTCTGCCCATGTAACCACAGGCCATGTACGTGAGGATGGGCTGCAACATGACCTGCACGGAGGTGGCCCTCTTACTCAGAGTGGTGAGGATGGTGAACAGGCCGTCGCCCACCGAGATCGCATCCAAACCGCCGTGGAAGTTCTCGTGTTTGGTCAGATGGAGACCACTGGCCCCTGGAGAGGAACATTCATCACATCAACACTGCTGTAGTCACATCACACCTGGAGCTGGAGGCCTTTGAAGACCTCCGTGGCTCATAGACTCTGAGCTGCTCAAAAAGGGTTTGAAAAAACAACGCTGGATTCTACCGAGGCATGAAGCAAATTGAAAACTAAACTAAAATCTGGTTTAACCCTCCGGTATCCCCCCAGAAAGACCCTTCATAAACACCAACTGCATTTTTTCCATTGAAACTCATCATTTTCCAGTTCCCACATATTTTCGCAACTTTGCACATTTTTTTGCAAATTCCCGCAATTTCACCACATAAAATTAAAAAAAAAACCTGCATATTCCATCACATAATCAAGGATTTTTGCCCGTATTTTCCTGGAGGGACTGTAATAAGCTCACTGGGATACCGGGAGGTTAACAGTCCATGTAAGTGTCACATTTCCTGTCTACCAACCACTGAAGGACAGTCCTTCTCATCTGTGTCTTACCAATGATCATGGCCATTGCACTGCTGTTGCACTGTCCCAGCGCCGACAGGATCTGGCTCATTATCTGCTGATTGGCCAGGACCAGGTCTGCCACACCTGTAAGAGGGCCCTGATTGGACGCGGAGCCACCTGCCACGCTTTCTTTGCTCCCGCAGACCTTCTCCTCGTCCGACACACTACTGTCAGCCGCCCCGCTGCCCGCCGGCGGCAGACGTCCGCTGAACTCTCTATCCCCCGACAGAGGTAGTTGCACTAGAACATTGACCAGCTTCAGCAGATCAAACATCAGCTGGTCACGCGTCGTCTCACCACACACGGCTTTAGCGTCACCGGGCCTGATGATGTTGGCGAACAAGCCTCCGAAGCAGGCCCGGGCGCCCACGGAGCTGTCGGAACCACTGCGTGACACCACTTTATCTGAACAGGTGATGTAGTGGTGAACCAGGAAGGTAATGGACTCAATGACAGAGGAGATGGTGGAGACCGACACCACCTCAAAGTTCTGCTCCAGTGTGAACTCCAGCAGCTTCACCTGAGCGTCCAGTGGACCCTGACCCGACTGAAACGGACCCCTAGAGGAAAAGGATTGCACGGTGGGTTTAAAGACAACTCGTTGTGAACAGGGTTTCATTATGTTGTTTCTAGCTCAAAGACTTTTTCCCATGACTTAAGTGCAATACCTTTGACTAGTCAATGAATATATAATTGTACTTGCATTTTTAACAGATTTCAATGCCACAAAAGCCAATAAAAATAAAGCACTCTCCATCTACTGGAAACTGCTGTTTGAAGTTCTGGCGTACCTCTCAGTGGACAGGATGTGCATGAGTTTGAGCAGGAACTCGCTGAACATCTGCGGACAGGTGGAGGACAGGTGGACCTGCAGGCGGCTCAGGAACTCGTGCATGGCCTGAGTGGCGGTGGGTCCCACTTGAGAGCTGTGCTGACTGGTTCCGTTGGTGCTGGTGCCGGAAAGGAAGCGCACCAGGACGTGAACCAGAGTGGGGTCAGAAACCATCTGCTGTGCTGTGCTGTCCTGAGAGCTCATCCCACTGCTGGAGGCTGCAAAGTCAAACGAGTGTGATGAGACGCTTACAAGTGAAACGGATACGGGGCTTTGACAGAGGGAAAATCAGACTGTTATAGTGCAAGTGTGGCTCAGAATGAGAGCAGTCAGGGTGGAGTGCTGACCAGTGGCTGGCATGTTGGTCATCAGGGTGAGAGAGTGCAGCACTAGACACCAGGTTCTCAGGGAGGTGTTGGGGTACCACGCCAAAACGGTCAGAAAACTGCTGATGGACGCTGGACACACACAGGGACAAATATCATTGGAGTGTAGGAGTGGAGGCTGTGTTCCCATGAAAACTGCTGTACTTCTACATCTGTAATGTCCTTAGTTTATTTATTATACACAACTGCTGGCAGAGAAACATTAGCTGCCCTTAGTATAATGACAAGTAAATATGAAACGATAGAAAAACCAGACAGATAATGGCTTTGTTATACGTGATCAATAAAAGGAGGTGAAGAACCAGAGCATCCTGTTACTGTTTCTATGTAAAACAGTGTTTCAGCTAATTCTGTGTTTGAACTATATAAACTTGAACATTAAC
>JAPQRQ010000008.1:28202774-28225210 GCA_037367365.1 Apogon talboti | reverse complement strand
CTGGTCTACATCTGACCAGGTCCATTCAATCTTCATTTGAGTCATTGGAGGTAATAATGAACACAAGTGTGTCCCAACTTTTCCTCCACATATATTGAATTTACCAACATATTTTAAAATCATTCCTTTAGTTTCATCTCTTTGGTTTATGTGTTCCATATCTAGTATTGTTATAAAAATCTGAATCCCAGATATTTATATGGTAAAGAAAACATAGGTTTAAAGGGGCCGTCCTAACTTTTATCACCTGACTGTATGTGAGACACATGTTCTGAAATTGGACAAAAGCCAGTTTGTGAAAAGTCACGGTTTTATTTGATAAATAAATAATCCAGCTCATTGAATTGCACTGTATATTCTTTTACAGAATGAATGTATTGAATCAGAATGGGCTTCATGGCTCTGTATCGTGATTTGGGTGTGAATCCTATCGTATCACATCATGAGATGCCACACATATCTTTAATATATCAGATTGGAGATGCTGTACAGAGTTGTGTATCGCATCGGCCTTACCCCTAAGATTCCCAACCCTAATATCTACATAATTACCTATGCGTTCATAAATAAGGTAAGGTGTGTTTGGAAAAGTTGATGTGACTGACAAACATAAGTCTGAGCATTTAAACTGTGGTCCAACTGACAGGAGGACTGCAGCCACTTCCATTTGACACAAAGGAAAAACACACTGCAGACAGTGTTGATAAATGAAACCTGCAGAATCACCTCATTAATGTTGGCTTTTTAAACTGAATACAAAAAGTTATAATAGTATGTTAGAGCCTCAAGTGTTTTTGCAAAGGGCAGCAGTCAGTCTCAGTCCTTATGGCTTAGACAGCGTAAGAGTAACAGTGAGTCTCCATGTGGAGCAGTACCTGGTCTGCAGCAGCGCCTCCAGGGGGGTGAGGCGGTCCTGCAGCTGTCGAGAGATGGCCGTGAGCAGAGAGGCGCAGGCGGTGCTGCAGCCCGCCAGGTCCTCCTCCTTCACATAGTTCAGCAACACAAAGTACCAGAACACCGACCCTGAAAACAGGTTCAACACTCAACACCAGAGCCACAAACGGAGGACAACAGAAGGCTCAGACGCACAACACCGGTGTACTCCATTAGGTTCACCGTACTGCAGTTTTGTGTACCATATGTGTACCAACACACTGGCTGTTTAACGGCTCTACAGGGCAGTCATCATCTAAACACCTGCCACACATTCTCACATCGTGAATCATTATCACATAATGATCATCAATACCATCGTCTCCTTTTTAGTTCATTTTAAATCTCTTAACAGTGAAAAGTGTGATGAAACATTTATAGTCAGTCTGTGAATTTGCCATATGTGACAGGACAACCATGCTTTCATTTGATCAGTGAGTCAAAGCTGTGAATGGAATCATGACAGGATTTGTATTGGCAGTGAAACCTGTCAAATCTTCTAGTGTTCTTTTAAACAGTAATGAATGGCATTATGTGCAGAGCATATGGGCATAATAATAATAATAATAATAATAACAACAATAATAATGACACATGTAACAGTATGTACATGAGTACCAAAAACCCAAATATACATTATCAAATGAATCTTGATTTCATGATGGAATGTAAATGTACTCTAAATCTAAGATTTAACTTGGCCTTGTGAATAGACATGTGAATAGAGACAGACAAGCGTTGCCTGGATACGTACCACCTGTTGCTGCTGCAGGTAAGTAAGGCATGTTGTCCAGGAGAGCCTTGAGAAGACTCACTCCAAACCCCTGTTGACTCGGGTCCCCTTTCCCATTACTACAGACACAAATCAAGTGTCGTGGTCATTATCTCCATATCGCAAAATGAGAGAAGTGCTGAAATCTGACATCCTTCTCACCTTATACAAAGTGCAAGAAAACGAGCACATTTGTGTGCTATACTCCGTCCGGCCTCGAAGAAGCAAACCCGAACAATGTCAGTTAGCCTCGTCCTGGTTTTTACTAGAAGACCCTCCTTCCCTTCTTTTAAACTGAAAAGGGAACAGAGTGTCAAGTGAAGCGCAGACACACAGTGAAACATCTAACCCCGCCTACAAGCATTCAGGCCCACCTGCAGGGCCCGTTGGAGAAAACTCCGGCCAACCAGCACAAAATGTCAAGGATGAGGCTCTGAGCGTGCTCAGTGGCCGGACTGCCCTCTGTTCGCCGACACAGCGCATCCAGTAGCTTCTCGTGGAAGTCCGGGAACTGCAGCATCGCACAGCGCTGGACCCTGAAAAGGAGCCATTTACAATTGATCCTGTGCACAACAAGTGATGTTTAAAAAACCAAACCTTCATGTGACACATAAGGAACATTTGGAAGGACTGAGCAGACCTCTCTTTGGTTACCGACGTCTTCTTGAACCTTCTGATTGTGACTGAAACCTCCTGCAGCAGGTCACACCCTCGCAGGTTTTCCACTTTCTTTGAAGGGGTTGGGGACTCTGTTTTCACAGCAGAGACCTTCTCCTAAAACAGATTAAAGTTCACATCAAACAAGACTTAGAACTAAGTGTTTGGGTTAATGAAAAGAAAATTAAACGCTAAATGTTTCAATGTTTCCACACATGCACCTTTAAGTGTCAACTGGAACACTTCCTGGGTCAGTCTGAAGGGGTATAAATACTCAACATTATGGCCAGTGTTTGGCTTTTCCTACCTGTTTGTGACACTGATGTCATTATACCTACAATTTCTGATTCAAGCATTTTGGGCTTCAAGCTCATTATTTCCGTAAGTCTTCAAATGAACACCAAATGCATATCTGTATCTATGCTGGCCACAGTTTGCACTGGTTGGACTTGTCTTTAACAGCCCAAACTGTGGCCGCCGGTGTCAGACTGACGTCCTCTACCTTGGAGGCCTGCGCCCTCTGCAGCAGCGTGGACAGCGAATGGCCTTTGGAGCTCTGGGGCTTGGCACTGGGCATCCTGACCACGGGCCGAGGGCTCTCCTCCACGCTTTTATCTGTCACCGCTTTGATGTGGACCAGGAAGGAGCGGTACTTCCCTCCTGCCATGCCTGCAGAGTGACCAAGGACAAGAAAACAGATAAACCGGAAAATCCTCATTCAGACTTTCAGCTGTGAACAGATCAATGAACACACACACACACACGCACACACGCACACCAGTATTTACGATGTGTGTTACCTTTCACCAGCTTGGGGCTGGTGAGGCTCAGCATGCCTGCGTGGCCAGAGAGGTCCAGCCCACTGGCCAGCCACACCGGACCACATAAAATATCCTCTTTGTGATCCTCCAGGAATGGACATAGCATAGAGCCTACAACACATCCAACACCAGTTTATACACATTAGAGCGCACAGCCGTGGCCTTCTAAAGATGATCACTGATCATTACACAGGGTTCCTACAGGTTTCTACAAGTTAAATTTAAGACTTTTTAAGACGACTTGGAGCAGAATTTAATGTCCATTTCATGGCCATACTGGCAAAAATTCCTGACTCCTTTAGGAAAATGTACTTATTTACCCAAACACCTTGATTCCCTTCATTCTGAGTCATTTCTCACCAGAGGCTGCAAAGTCAGCCATTATCAGTTCCTAATTTCAATATGAATTGTCAGGTTGGAGCGGTGGGACTGAATAGACTCACATTACTGTCTTTGGAGCTTGGACATTTCCCAGACACATTAAAACATAATACAGCCAACAAGTTTATGGCAACATAACTTAAGACCTACTATATCAAATTTAATACCTTTCAAAGACCGTTTTAAGGTATTAAATGTAGATTTGTAAATTCAATACTTTTAAGATCCTGTGGGAACCCTGACTACAGAGTTCAGAACATGGACAAAGACATCTGACCTCTCCATTCATTGATTTTTTTAAAATCTTGTTTCAGCGATGGAAATTCAACAAGAAACTGTCTCCATGTCCTATCCAGTCATGACTGTATTATAGGTGTAGTATAGACACAGTCTGAGGTGATATGAGACCTGCAGTCTAAGAGTTTAAAGCCTTCTAATACAAACTAAATCTAGCCCATAAATAAAGTCAAACAGACAAAAGAGCCGTTTACCTGACGTCTCCTCAATGTCCATGAATTGAATGTCCTCAGTGAAGTCATGCAGCAGAGGTTGGCCGTTCCTCTCCCCGTTGGCATGGAGGACGTTTGAGAGGGGAAAGGAGATCTGCCTGTCCACTGCCGTCTCTGTTCGACACAGGACAAACAACAATCAGACACCTTTGAATATCCTCCTCTCACACCTGCACAGGGACACAAACAACTACTACACCTGCAAATACACTGTAATATCATTGTGTCAAGATCACAAGTAGTTATGTCATAATCTTGACAAACAAACACTAGTTCACTAATGAGAATGGGTTAAAAATGCATTATTCATGACATAAATGCATGTTTTATTGTGATACCAAGTTAATTATGTTAATTTGAGAAAAGAAAACCTCAATAACAAATCAGGAGTGTTCATAAATAGTATCCTTACAGCTGCTGAAACTGTATTTGCAAAACGTACCATGAAAATCTAATACAGGCAGAACATTCTCAAGGTGTCAAAATAATAGATTTAAAAATGTGCACTGTTCTTCTCATCCTCCACACCCGTGACAACAATGTAGAGTATTATTATATGAGAGAAGTAGGTGCTGAGCCTCCAACCATGTCATGTGATTGCAGCTGTGATCAGCCTGCTGACGGTGTTTTAAACCAGTGTCCTCACCGCTGACTTTGCCCAGCCCTGGTGCTTTGTTCTTCAGTAACGTGACCTGGATCTGAGGAATGTTGACGATGTTGGCATTCAGCACAAACTTGAAGTCCACGTGGCCCACCATGCAGGCTTTGGGCAGCACCAGTTCAAACACGTGTTCGTCCCAACTGGAGCTGCGGACAGAATGCAGGTCAGCTGTTGAGTGGACGTTCAGGTGGCAGGAGGAGGGGGCGTGTTCGTGTTGTGTACCTGTCGCTCTGCAGCTTCCATGTGCGGGTGTGCTGCGTGGCGTCTCCGTGGTGCTGCTGGTGGAGGTGCTGTGGGTGGCGTCTCTGCTGCTGCTCTTGCTGAACTTCCACCCAGCACGGTGGCACTGTGGCCGAAAAGCGAGGGGTCAACGTCTCAAAGCGGGTCAGTTCCACCAGTGACATCAGGCTGTCTGTGGTCAGCAGCTGGTCCACCAGGAGGTCTACTCCTGTGGGACAAGAACAAAGGAAGTAACAGCAGACAGTCACAGCAGGGCAGCGTCAGGGGACAGGATAAGAGTAAGAGTAGGTCAGGGTAGTGGACAGCACCAGTGTGTCTGACGCAGACACTCATTCAAGGCCTTCAACTGCAGGACGACCTCAGTGCAACCCTTTACCCTCTAGTGTGGTGGGCAGACTTTCAGCATCCGCCACGGTTAATTGTGATGCATGTACAAATGGAAATGGTTGCTGTAAAATAATACAGTCTTTGGTACCATAAAAACAGAAAAACTATAGATACACACACTTATTGAGTCTGTCCCAGATTGAATTCCTTCCTTCCTACAATTTCTGATTTTTTAAGATATTTCACGCATTGAACATCAAAAACTAATGGTAACATTTTTAAACCTGTAAAGACCCAAACAGCCGCCACTGACCAAAACCATCTAGGGATCTAAAATGTTCAGTACATGTCAATAATTGGTGTAAAATACAGTTATTCAAAACTCTTAAAAAAGATTAAATAGAGAGAAAATTTTTTTTGGGAACTGCCAAAAAGTAGCACCTTATGGGTTAAGAACCTGTGAGGATCTGATGGGCTCTGGATCACGGTCCAAATCACACATCAGTATTCTGGTTTTGCCTGATGACAGTGAACCAAACAAAGCCAGCATCATATGGCCCCATTTTGTTTCAGAGTTGTACCTCGGTTGTTATGCTTAACAAAATTAAAACTGAATTTACAACAAAAACAGTACTTTTCTAAACAGGAGCCCTTAAAAAAATACAGTGAAAAAAAACACTGAGCTGTAGGTAAAGAGAATTTCATACTGCTGATACTTTCTTCAAAAAACCGTTTAAAAGCTGTCGGTGGTGGCGCTGGACAACCCACACTACCACCCAGAGTTCAGGAGATGTAAAACCCAGGGTGAACAGGTCCTGAGTGAGCTCTACCTGTGATCCCAGGACTAGAGGGGTTGGAGGAGGGCTTAGCCCCCTCAAGCAGCAGTTCAGCCCCTTTAGAAAGGGGGCCATCGATAAACATGTCTCCATCATCTACATCGTCACACACTCCTCCAATTTGAAGGAAATGAAGTTCTCCACCTGCAGGGGGCAGACAGCACATGATCAGCATCTGCTATTCAAGTCCACAGCAAATATGTGAAATTATCCAAACAAATCATTTAGACTTTTACTAATTAACTTTCACACAGCAAAGATTACTAGACTACATTAATGATAAAAGTGTTAAATCCAAATGACAAACTCATATTCAGGTGCATCCTGAATGAGTACCAAGACCGTTCATTCATTAACGTACAACATCTGAGTACTCCCAGTTTTATATTCCCTCCACTGGTTACCAGTCAGTTTTAGAATTCAGTTTAAGATTTTAGTTCTTAGTTTTAGAGCCCTTCATGACCAAACACCTTTATACATAGTTGAGCTCCTGAGGCCCTAGTCCCCTTCCCGATCATTATGGTCATCAAACCACAGACTCCTGATGGTGCCTCATACTCACTTTAAAACCAGAGGAGAACGATCTTTCCAAACTAGTGCTCCATACCTCTGGAATGCACTACCCCCTACTGTACGCTGCATGGAATCAGTTGAGTCTTTTAAGGAGGAGCTCAAAACTTATCTTTTTAGGCAGGCTTTTAACCCACGTTGATGTTTTTATTGATGTTTTATCTTTGAGCTTGTTTTATTGTCTGTTTCTCTGTCATTGTTTTGTTTTATATTGGTGTATGTATGACATTTTATTCTCAATGTAAAGCACTTTGTGATTTTATCTGTGAAAAGTGCTATACAAATAAAATTTACTTACTTACTTATATTGCTATTGTGATTGTATGAATGACAAAATCTTAAATTACAGACTGAGGAAAAGAAAATTTCATCTGTGTATATTCAACACTCAGTATGTCCAACAAAAACAATGACACAAACACCTGTGAAGTCAGTTTGGATTGACCACTAACGTACACGTCAATGTCAAAAGTCAGGCGGTCTTGCTGCCTTATAATGTAACCATGACAACACAGTTGAAGTCACAAGTGAATTTGTTGCACAAATGAATAACGTTAATACTACAGTGTCATTTAGCATTAAGCTAATTAAATCACCACCATATACAAGCCATTAGAAAATAGAAAGGAAAAGAAATACATTCTGATGTTACTTTCATCAGCTATCATCACATCAGCAAAACATACTCACTGATATCACTGTAGTTTTAAGCAAAATATTTATGTGTAGGATTTGTATGAAATTCTGACCATTTTGCATTGTACAATACCCCATCTGTACCGTTCTCATCTAGTGTAGGTACGGCATACAGCTGTGTGAGTCAGTGGCAAAACAAGCCTGTGAACTTTGGACTTGGATCCGTGTTCATTCCCATTACAGCTCCATAAGATTTAACCTCAGTGTTTCAGTGGTGGAATATGGGTGGGGTAACACCTACAGACTGCAGGGGGGTAAGTCAGCGGGCAACTGACTGGTGATACAGGCAAAACAAAGACCACAAAACCACACCACCAATAAGAGTCATTTAACTATTAAAAAGGACAATGCATTAGGACAGAAACGAGCTCCATCTCCAAACACTGACTCCATTCAATGGTTTTAAAGTGAATCAAGTCTGTTGGTCTGTAAATGTTTAATTTGTGTGTGTTTGCAAATGCTTTTATTGTAAAGTGTAATGATGTGAGTGTATCGCTGCTGTCTTGGCCATGTGTCCCTTGAAAAAGAGCTCCATCATCTCACTGGTACCAACCTGGTTAAGTAAAGGTCAAATTAAAAATTAAACAAAATTCTGTGTAGAACAGTCTTCCACACCTCACTTAAAAACGTACAGAACTGGACTATGACAATATATAACACATCAACATGTTTACCAAGACCTGTGTTCAATGACTCAAAAAGGTTTGGCATTGTCAAAGCCACTATAAAGAAGACATTTACATACAATGCACACATTGTCATACTAGTGTAACAATGAACTACTGTACCAGAAACCTGTGAGTGAATTACAATGGCATGAATTCAGTACAGATGAATGAATAAAAGCAGGACCCAAACACATAAATCCAGCCTGGTCTGTCCCAAACTCACCTTTAGTGCAGGCACAAAGGCGGTCAGTCCCAGAGCAATAGGTAACCGATACAAAGGGGTCCGTCTCCTCCACTGACCCCTCTTTCTTAGGTGGTTCCACCTTAGCCAGGACTTCTAATGTGGACAGGTCCAGGATCATGATGAACCCGGCCCGTGTGGTGACCACCAGGTGGCCCAGACCCGACACCTCCAGCCGTTTGCACTCTTTGTGTCCGGACACCGAGGCGGAGGGGCTGGTGAGCGGTGCATTGATGCTGCTGCTGCTGCTGGTAGTTATAGCTGCTCCACAGGCAGTCCCAGATCCAGCAGTAGAGGCAGCGACAGAGCCTGCCAGGCCCGGTCCAAACCCAGAGGAGCCGTTTTTTGGACCAGAAGGGAGAGACTCCTCAGGAGCCTCTTCACTGTCATCTTCCCTGCTGTCGAGCACGTCTGGAGGAAGTAAAATGAGTGAGGTGATGGCGTCAGACGGGTCCCTGATCTGTTGCACCTTGACTGGCTCCTCATCCAAGGTGACGATGCGGGTGGAGTAGTTGAGTTTGTAGAGTGCAAGGTAGCCCCCTCCACTTCCACCACTGAGAGACCTCTGCTGTTGTTCACCTGAGAGTCAGATTGGAATTAATACCAGGGAAAATTCATGCATCTAGTACTTCTAGTGGTACATCTAAATAGGGATGCACCAATCCGATTTTTTCAGTTCCAATGCTGATACCAATGCTGGGGGCTTGCATATCGGTTGATACCCGATCCGATATCATTGTTGATTTGAGAAGCTACAATACGGGGGGTGGGTGGGGGTGGGGTGTTGTGCGGCTCATTTTCCTTTTCCCTACCTTTGGAAACTTTAATTTGAGGGGGCAGGATGCTTGCCCCCCTTAGAACCGGGCCTGGTGGTAAGGCTGAAATACCTCCAAACCACAGAGCCCTTAGTTGGCTCCATGTCGCCTGTCTGTGTTTGCAACAACTCCACTCAACTCTCGGCATGCATGACGTAGCCTGTGTCGCAAATATTTAAAGTGGAAGGATCAGTCTTATGGATCGGATGCTTTTACCCATCCCCGGTCCAGCTAAAATTCTGATATCAGGTCCAATATCTGATCCTACTATCGGATTGGTGCAACCCAACATTTAAAGCTTATAAACTTAAAAAAAAAAAATCTAGAATAAATAAATTATGACGAATAACTACAGAATAATGCCATTCACTTCACTGGCTTCTAAATTCCCAAACACCAAGTATAGTCTCCAGTGGTTCAGATGTGTGTCTATGTTACACATTTGGCCTGAACAAAGTTACCACAAACAGTTAGTAATTCAATACCTACTCGTCTCTTAATTTCCATACTCACTTCACAGTGTTAGATTAAATAACTAGTGTCCAAAATTAAGACACACCAAGCAGAGACTGAAGGTAGATTAAAATTTCAAGTCATTAATCAAACTGCCAATAAGAGGAGTCGATTAGTTTCAGAAAACAGCCCCTTGAATCAGTCAAGATAAACAATACAGTTGAAAAACAGACAGAACAGTAACAAGATACAATTCATATATTATAACTTGTAAGTTTGTTGAAAAAATATTGACTGGTTCCGGTTATCCTCTGCTAACCAAAATGATTATGTTCATTACAGTGCCCTCTTGTGGGCCACAGGTTGAAAGAGAGCACCTGTACCGTATACTCCAAAATGCTGACCGAGAAACAGAGGGACATCCACTTATAGAGTGTCCAAGAGTAACTATGTTGGTAAAAAATACACTGAAAGTCTCCATGTTTTTGCATCTTTTTCCCAATCTGCAAAATATGCTGTTATTAGTTTAAGCAAGACGAAACATGTCAAGATCCACAAGGTATGTGTTTGGAGCAAAACTTATGTCTTAAACAAAAGAAAGAAATAATGTTAAATTAAGCAAGACTAATTTTATCACTTAGCTCAATCAAACACAAGCCTGACATAATAATAACCAAGCAATATGAAGTATTACTACAATAAAGAATAATGAAGGGAAACGAGATAATGAAATACTGTACATGTATATATAATCACCAATTACACAGCAATAACCCAATAATAATAATAATAATAATAAAAATAATAATAATAATAATAGCAACAAATATCATATTAATAATAATCTGTTTTTTACCTGGTGGAAGAATGAGGGGAGTCTGAGGTGGTGACCCCCCTTGATGGTGGCCTTCCACCCCATTGGCCACTGTGTGCAGGGGGTCTCCTTTGTGCTGGCCACAGAGGGCCGAGTGAAGGCGGTTCAGATTATTGAGGGCCTCCACCTGGTTTGTTGCGCTCAGAGATTCAGCACCACATGGCTGTAGCCCCACCAGAAGGTGCACCCCATCCCAGCAGGGAGTAATGGAGTCCACGTACAAGTTCTCCTCCTCCAGCTGCTTCGGCAGCCGGAGGCACTGCACCAGGGCTCCAGGTCGAGGTGGGGTCGACACCGTGGCGGCAGCCAGATTGCTCCATTTGTCCACATGTCCGTCTAACCCCGCCAGGTTCGTTGCTGCATCTGCAAACTGCTGGATGTAAGTGATGGGAGGATCCTGAAGGAGAAGCTGTTCATGTGTGTCAAACTCCATCTCTATGATCTGTGGCACAGTGAAGCCCTCCTCGTGGAGTCCTTTGCTCATCAGATTATTCATCTGAGCAAACACCTGCCCTGAAGACTTGTCGTCCACCTCTCGGATGCTGTATAGTAGCAGCACAGGGACAGTCCTGCGCACAGCCGGCGCAGAAGACGGGCTGGGAGGATGGGAGCCTGCTGAGTTAGAGAAGCCCGGCTCTGGGGCTGCAGTCTGGGTGCTGCAGGTCTCTATCTCCATGGGGCCGTGGTCCGTCAGAGGCTCAGGGCCCTGAGTCCTAAGGGGATCATCTGTGGTCCTGCGTGTTGAGGCCAGGGGTCCGGCCATGGGGGTGCTGGAGGCGGAGCGGTAGCTGAGCAGGCCTCCGGACAGCAGGCAGGGGAAGGGAATGTTGTGGTGGTCGGGGAGCTTGTCCTTGGCCTTGGCCTGGCTGTGGGCCTTGGTCTGACTGAGTGAGGGGTTGGCCCCCAGCTCCTCCAGGTCTTTGACGGTGTCCTCCAACACACTGGCCACCACCTCCCACTGCAGCTTCTCTGGCTGCTGGAGAACACTCAGCGCTGTCACCCCGAGGCTCACGTCCATGCTCTCCCACTGAGAAGGTTGGCCTGAAGGACACAGACGACCAGAGTGTCATCAAACAAGAAGACAACTCACTTGGCCTTGTCACAACCAAACAGGATAGCAGCTTTCTTGTCCAGTTTCAAGTCTGTCATGCCTAATACATAAAAAGCCTCAAGTACTGTATGACATGAACACCAATTCATGTACATGTACAACTTCTCTGATGGAGACCAAAATTTAGAAACCAGGATTTAAAAAAAAAAAAAATACAAGGGAAAAATAACCTGTAGCTGCATTTTTTAAAGCCAGTTGCATTAATTATAAGTAGAAGACAAACACCAAGTGTTACATTTTAAAGCTGTCTGAAACTAAAATTACAATCATCCTAGTACAACATGAAAATTTAAATGTGAATACACCATAAACATTATTTCCATTCATTCACCAAGATACAGTAAAGGTCTTTTACATTTCTATGTGTTTTTATATAGTTCAGTATTATTTTCCAACTAATATCTGGCTATTAAATCTTTGATAAGAGCAGCAGATTCCCCTGGCCAATAAAAGGAGAATGAAATTCTACATCGAGATGTGCAAGCAGTGATAAAAGAACATTTAACTCATCAAAACAGATTGAACGTCACAGAAAAATAATCAACATGTCTGGCATCCTCTTCCATATAACCTCCACAGATGAGTGTAGTGGGAGTGTGTGCAGACAGATATGTGAAGATGCACAGCGGTGGGCTTACATCAGTAGGACGGACATGTGCTCTACTTATTACCAACAATTAACACTTAGTCATTATGAGTTCATGTGGACACCATTTTTCTGCCCTCAGCTAAGTTTTTAAGAGATGGTGAGTGCGATACATTTGAAGAATGTCAGCGTTTTCCTCCCGTCATTACAGATTCCAAGTGGACTGTCAGAGCTAAAACCAGCGCTGGCACTGTGCTAACAGTGTGGTCTGGCTGTGCAAGACTAGGAGAAATGTACACCATGGAAAAACTGACAATTCATCTGAGGAATAAAGCAGAGACCCCATGGAAGAAATAGGAGAGTTCTCACTGTCCTCATACTGAAACAGAAAAGAAAATGGGTACGTGGTAGGGGTGCACCCATCCCACTTTTTCAGCTCGGATGCCGATACAGATGCTGGGGTCTGTATCGGTCAATACCTGATAGTGATTGGATCTCACTGAAATATTTCCCATCTGTGTAGAGTATCTACCACCGTTATCTGTGCACTGCCTCCAGCAGCGGCAGCTCCTTTTCATCTGTTGAGCTGCTGGAATTCCTGGTGCTCCTTTGCATGGTGCTTCTGCAGGTGCTTCATTACATTTGTGGTGGTGTATTTGGCAGGGCTACCACCACCCCCGGCAACATACACTTTACACGCATTACAAACTGCTGTCGAGCTAGTTGGTGTGGTAAGGCTGAAACACCTCCAATCACAGAGCCCTTAGTTGGCTCCATGTTGTCTGTCTGTGTTCGCAACAACTCCACTCAACTCTCAGCATGCATGACATAGCCTGTGTCACAAACATTTAAAGGGGAAGGATCGGTCTTATGGATCTGTTGCTTTTACCGATCCCAGATCCATGTAAAATGTTGATATTGGGGCCGATATCTGATCAGTACAATCTTAATAAGTGGTAAAAGTTCTTCACCCCTCCTTTCTTGGCTTTGTCTTGTCTGGGGTTTTTGTGGGAGGTTTTTTTTGCAAAAACCGCTTGAAAGGCTGTACATATGAAAAGTTCAAAAAGCCTATGTGCATTTTGATTCTCTTTTGGTGAGTAAAGGACAGTAACAGATGAGAAATGTCAGAGAGTTCAGGTTTTCTTACCTGTCACAGACTCGGACCGGGAATGCTCATCGCTGTCTGAATCCTCCAGCTGGTCGTCACTGAAAGAGAACAAGTCAAACAGGAATAACAACGCTAAGTTCAATCACACACACATCTGATTAGATCTGTTTATGCAGTTCTCTCTAAAGGTTACAGCCAAAAAATGTATTATTTCAGGTTACAATAATTGTGACCATTCGCTACAAAAATCAAACAGGTTCATCCTTGAGTTCAACTGAAAGTTTGTGCCACATTAGGAAAAAAAAACCTCTAGATGACGCACTCATGAGAACGCACAAACATGTGGTCAAAGTTAGAATGATCAAATCACATTTATTTATATGGCATCACATCATAACAAAAGTTCTCTGATGACACTTTCCAAATAGAGCTGGAATAAACCGGACTCTTAACCCAATGTACACACACCAACAGAGTCCTCCAGGAGTAAACACTGGCAGACAGAGGAAGGAAAAACCACCTTTAACAGGAAGAAACCTGGAGTAGACCCCGCCTCCTGGAGGAGGGGCCACTGACAGGAACACATAAAGGGTTAAAGACAGAGATGATGCTTGGCCATCAAAATTGTTTATGTGCATCCTCATATTCCAGGTGTAAAATTATAATATCTATCCTAAGTTCACTGTAAAATGTAGATAATAATGTTTAAGATGGTTTTTTTTGTTTGTTTAATGGTATAATAGTTCCAAATAAATTAGAAGCTAAACTTTTCACCACTGCCATAATTACACCAGGATTATATATTTTCCTAATTTAACATTTTACTCAAAGTTTCTGGAAAGTCCATAGTCTGTAAAATCAAAGTGGATCTAATGTGACGCATTTACTTGTTCATTTAGAGCTGTTTAACCTTCAGTCAACAGGTGTTATTGGTCAAAGGGACTGAGGTTTGGAATGAGATTCCAGCTCTAAGAAGACACTGGACCACATTTAACACTGTCAAAGACAATCGAAAAATGTGGCTAAAAAGAAACCACATCTGTCGGCACTAATTTTATGCTTCTGTGTCTTCTTAGTGGTCTTTGTTACTGTCATTAGTGTGTGCCAATTGTCCAGTTCTTCTGTTGTGCTGTTAAATTTTTGTATTTGTTTTTTTGCCATTATAATGCTGTGTCTTCTGACCTGCCAGGGACTGCAGACGGAAAGTAGCTGTTGGCTGATTCTGTCATATTTACATTTATATGTTCATTAATATGCACTGTCCCTTTAAATAAACCCATCTATTTTTGGAGGGAAAAAACCCACTTTTGATCTGATCTTTATTCATATATTTATAGTGCCACTGGGGCTGTCTTAGTTGGACAATTTAGACACAACGCTGCAAAGACAGAGAAAAAACTGAGGCTGATCTTGACCTTTTAGCCAGGATACTTCTGTTTACGTATTATTCCTATCTGAATATGAGGCAGTGGGCATTCCTTCACCTGTCTCCCTCGAGCTTGGGCAGGTCCGAGCAGGACGACGATTCCTCGAGCCAGGCTAGAGTTGGTCTGCGAGACTCGCTGAGCGTCTGCTGGTTCTGCTCACCGCTGCACAGGATCAGCTGCCTCAGGATGGCCGGGTCATACGGGTTGATGTCAAACTTCAAGTGCACCTGAGCGCCCGAAAAAAAAAAAAAAAAAAACACATCATCATCAGTAATAGCTGTGGCAGATTATACAGTCTGGTCTTTTCACACTTGCTCTGACCTTCATCATTTTTGAGACGTCCCAGATGCAGATCTTGCCCCTCTTGGTGGCGGCAGCGAGGAACTGCGGGCAGCTGCCAAAGCCGTAGCAGGCAATCTTGTCCAAACTGTCGGGGCTGTTTGGGAACTGGGCGGGGCTGGTGGCCAGCGTCACCGACAGAGGCACATTCTGCGTGTGCTCACCCTTTACAAACGGACAGTTCGGAGAATGTCGCTCATGTTCCGACCTAGGGACAAAGCAGACGGCGCGTGTAAGAAGCAGGACCAGGAGCCGGTACATTTCATAGGGTAATAATGTGGTCCGCTCACCATGGCTCATCTGTGGGCTCCCAACAGACCAAACACACACTGCAGGTGAAACACATGGCCCTGTCGTCCCCTGTGGAGGCGGGCTGTGCAAACAGACAAAACCACATTCACAGATGTGGACGTTAATGACAGCTTACATCAGATCTGGTGTTCCTTTGAGTCCAGTCTGAACCAAAGATTCACAACGTTTCAGGGTATTGTGAAGTGGCCGGTAACAGCTGGACTTCATCTACAACTAAGCCTGTCAAGTCTAGAGCATACACGGACATCAGCTGGTCAAGTCAGTTACAAAATGTACAAGAATCCCAAAAAGGCTGGAGTTTTAGATGGAGGAAGGAGCAAACGGCTGTGTCTATATGACACAGGGGTTCAAATGTAGTGCTCCAGGTATAGACAGGAGGGGCTGACAGAAGAGGGGACACCTCCTGGACGCCTCCTGGGTCATCTGATGAAGCACCTAGAGACGCCTCTAAATTCTCACCCCTTTCATATTTTTATATTTTTGCCTTTCCATCAAGCCTGGAAATGCAACTCTAGCAAATAACTCACTCGTAATACAAGGTCCAGAAAATCCAGTGTGTGGAATACAAGTACGAGGGTCATTACTATGGACGTGATTCACGGCCTCTGTTTTCAGAACATCACAGAACAGCGTGTTGTAAATGGATCCAAATTTCAACTCATCTTTTCCTGAACCTTTGCTTTGGACAATTTTTCTTCAGAGAAATCATTTAGTGTGATCTTCATATCTGAAGTGTGTAGTCAGATAATGTGTGAAGTAGTGCAATAGTCTGCATAACACCAGGTTTCATTCAAGGAAACAAACATTAGTTCTCATCCAGAATGGGGGTCAGACTAAATACTGACTTTTTCCCTGCAGAAGCCATTTAATTTTTTTATGTAGTGCACATATTTCCTATATTTTCCAGTTGTACTTGACTGCACAGACTGAGAAATAAATACAGTACATCTGTAAACCTGCAACAAAAAAAACAAAGCTTGTCTTGACATAACACACCAGTATGTGATTTGTCTTCATGCACGGTTCCATTCTAAATGAGCTTATATCAATTTGTGCAATCCTGCAGTGGCCTGAAACGTTCATGTTCTGCATTCAGTCAAATAGACTGCATGAAAATACTGTCAACGTGTACAACACAAACTTGACAAGAAACTGCAGTAGAACCTCGCAGTACAAATTTAATTTGTTCCATGACCATGGTTGTTTTGCAATTTACTCATTTTATGAATCAATTTTCCCCACTGAAATGAATTGAAATACAATTAATCATTCCAGCCCCAGAAACCACCCAAAAATCCTATTTTAAGGGTTTTTTTAAAACAGAAAAATGCAGTTAGAATGAAAATAATAATTATAAAAACAAATGAACGGATTTCATTAACTTATTTACCTTTAAGATCAGACAATCTGTGCACAAGGAAGACAGAGGAGGAGGAAGAGGAAGGCTATTCTCTGAAGGAGAATCTCCTTCCAGTAAAACATCAGGTAGTTGAATTTCTGGCGTTTTCTTTCCTTCTTCATTTAATTTGTTCTTTTTGTCCTGACGTCCATCACTGTCTGTTTTTACAGGTGGTTTCATTATAAACGTATCCAGAGGAATCTGCTTTGTTCTGCTTTTTCCACTGTTCCTAAACGCACCAGACCACTGTCATTAAATAAAGCAGCTGCACCACCTGAACTTAATTTATCTGGATGATTTTTGTCTACTAAACCTCTGTCCACTTTGCCAACACTTGTTTTAATTTATTCCTGGAGATCTCCTCCTCCTCCACTCCACTGTCTTCGTTGGGGAGTTTCCTAATCTCCTCCTCCATCTGAAAGATGCCTGTGGAGGCCTCACCTGTTGGAGAACACCTGCTCCTCCTGCCCATTTAGACTCGTATTTACAGACAAAGATGCTCCAGAGCGGCGGTTCCTAAAGTGAATTCCTTGTACTACGGTGCACTGGTACTGCCAGGTTCTACTGGAACATGAGCCCATAAAGGTAATGGGGGCATAGACTACTGACAGAACCCACCTGATGGTAAAACCCTGCTTGAGCCATTGGGTCCGGCTGAGCCCACCTGTAACCAGCATGTGGCCATGACGTAAACGTCTCCCTCCTGTTGGCCTCACTGTACATCAAAGATCTGCAGAGAGCAACACACAGCTCAGGACAAAGGGCCTGGTGTAAAGGTGTTACAGTGAAAGGCTTTGTCAAAAAGGTAGAGGATCATACACAATGTCCAACAGATGCAAACCGTTATGATAAATCTGACCTTGAACTATGGGGGGACAGAATAAAGCCTCATGTGGGTTCTTTAAATGGTCCTCCTGACTCACCTGTCTACAGAGCGGCCGGGGCCGACGCCAAGCTCAGGCCTGGCACTCGACAAGAGGTAGGAGAGCCTGTCCATGATGGATGAGGCCACAGACAAGGCAGCTACATTCTGGTTGATCTTCTTCAGCTCGTTGACGATGGCGCTGGCCACCAGCTTCAGCACGTGGTGGGGCAGGTGGAAGGTCACTGTTGCCCACTGAGACACCAAAGGAAGAGTCGGGAAAAAATGAGCACATAAATGATCAAAAACAAAAGATGGATTTGATGATGAAACTTAGCCCATGTACAGTTCTACAGTTCTTTGGCTGGTAATGCTGTGTGTACATGAGTATATGCTGACCACCATGACGCTACGACAAACAAATCATTTTTAGGAAACCTAATGATTAACACCACACCGTTTATTGTAGTGCTGCATATTATCATTATATTACCATTGTACATGATATATTGATCGAGGCTAATGCCTTTTCCTTGATAACCAAACAAATTGCAAGAATTGTATGCATTAGCCCCCATCAATATATAATGTACAATGGTAATATAATGACAATATGCGGCAGTACAATAAACGGTGTAGTGTTAATCATTAGGTTCATTTTGTATGTGTTACAAAAACCTCTTTGTGCATACTGTCACTGAGTCCTAAAACTGGACATTTATGTTGCAGACTTATGTAATTATATAAATGCAATGGCCAATACTGCGACTGTGATCGAGCTTCACTTAATTATATGGTTGCCACTGACACTAAAGCAACAACAAAGACCACTGCTCACCATTCTCCCAGGCAGTACATGTAGCCAAATGCTGAAAAATACTAATACAGAGCAATAAAAAAAACTATATTTACAGTTCAAAACTTCAAATAATTAACAATCATCATGTCACGTATAGCTGATGGTGGATGAAAGAACACTGATTATGGGTGTAGTGCTGTTGTTAAATGTCTGTCTTTAACTATAATATCTTTTCTATTTGATATATTTAACGGACATATGCCACAAACACAAAGAACTTCCAAACACTTAATATATAAAACTACTGTCTTACATCTTTCTATTCACTGTTCAAATAATCAAACAATTGCTGCATCTAGTTGACACTGCCCCGAGATTTCAGGTTTATATTCTTGAAAGGTTCATTTATGGCAGTGGTTCTCAACTGTTTTCTGTTAACAACACTATGTATGCCTCCTCATATTTTGTCATCTTTCCATTGAGAAGACTTTTCAGTCACTATCTCCTGCTGCCGTTCTCTTCATCCCTGTTCAAAATGTGTCCATGGTGTTTTCTCGGTGTTTGCTAATGTACGTATCTCTCCCTCTGTGGTTTATGTCCTTCTCCTTTAATCATTAAACTTTAATGACACACCACATATAGGTGTGAAAGTGCCACTGCCTCCTACTGTAGCGGGTGTGTAATTACACTTTGTTTCGGTATGTGTGGCAGTGAAAAAACTAAGACATTAGTGCATATTCCCCTGGTCACATGCCCCCCCGGCTGTTCACCACGCCCCCCACTATTTGGGAAACACTGATTTATGGTGTCAACGTGTGCTCAGTATGGAAGCAAAGTCAACAGTCAGGGAGATGAAGAAATGGTGTGGAGAAGAGTTTTGTTTGGTGTTCTTTGTACAGTGCGGATCACAAAACACAGAGTAGCCTGAAGTTACTCTTCAAAACTCTGGAAGACAAGACAGTGTCCCTTGAGACGTCACTTCATGTTTGTAAACACTAAGTAAACACAAATATAAAACCTGTGTATGCTGCAAACTACACACCGCTTAAGTGTGTTTTCCCTGATGCGCTCTGGAAATTGGTCTGCAGGGTGTGATGTACAAAAAGTGAACGTCTGAGTCAGCAGCAGCATGAGCTGAGGGCATTTTTGCATCTACGCTGGAAGTCAAAGCAAAGGTTAAATAAATAAATAAAAGGCAGAAATGCATCCAGGAGGATGCGGAGCTGCCAGCAGCAGTACCTAAGAGAACACATGACTAAACAGCTGTTAGTGCCTTCCCGGTGTGTTTCCAGGTCTAAGTGGGAGAAATCTGCTTCTGCTGAATGCTCACAGAAACATGCTAAATGGAGTGTGAGAGCCCCAGTGTACTGCCTGGCTGATTGGCTGCCCTTTCCCATCAACCCCTGGAGCGCTTACATCCGCCGCACTGGCTCTGAGTCGTGGGACTGCAGAGACAGAACGTGTACACACAGTAGGTCGTGTTAACAGGCTTTATTATGCTCTGCGTGGTGCAAACATGATCGCCCTGTGCATGGTGATGATCCGACACCGGTCTCAGAATAAAGACCAGCCTAATTCTGACGATACTTCTTATTCTGGGTTCATGTGTGCTGAAGGAGAGGCATACCGAGATAAAAGGAGGTTTATTCAGTCGTATGGAGCCTGGCCAGAGGAGAGACACTGAACTTCAGTGACATGAATGTTAAGTCCAGCGCTTCCAGAGGACACCGCTCATGGATAGTTCAGCTCTGCACATCAAACCCAACTCGGCCGAAGCCCTGAAGTCAAAACAACCCCCGGCAGAAGAAAGGGGCGGGGTTTGGGAGGCAATGAAGGTGATTTGCTGCTTAACTAACAACACAAGATGGCCTACAGTGGACCACGCCCCTCCCTCCTAAACCACTAAAAGAGTCACTTAACCAGTTGTCTGCCCGCAGGAGATCAGCTGTTGTGAGCACCATTTTCTTCCATATACTAACTAAATAAACATTGGACTAGTGAAATAAAACTTAAAAATTATGTCAATTATGTTGACTAAATTAAATGATTCTTATTTTGTCCTTAAGTGATTAGAGATAGACAATTAGCAGAACAGACTTTGCTAAATATTTGTAGTTATTCATTTGTAGACTTTTTTATGCAACTCACTAATTGAGTAATCTGGTATTTGGAAAGAAAAGGTTGAATATGACTGAAATCATCCCTGAAAAAAGGAGCCATTTTGGAAATTTAACTTCAATGCCTGACTTGCATGGATTTAGGACAGACGGTTTTTAATTAGATCTTTAATTAACAGAAATGACTTTAATATTAGAAAAGGGTTTTAAGATCACTTTATCACTGTGCTCTTCTTCAAGACATCGGGCTACACAACTGATCAAATTGCAATTGCAGTAATGGCCAACTACATACTGAAACGGGGCCAACGACATAATGGAAAAAGGCTACAAGTTAAAGGTCCAGATTTAGGAGGATTCACTGCAAAGACGACAGCGGACATAGATCGTTCACTCTAGCTCACGTTGATCAGCCGGCGAGATAAAAAGCAACTAGCAACAAATCTATCGACTTTTTGTGATGCTATTGGAGACTTTTAGAGATTTTGACGTAAAAACACGTATAGTTCTTCGTTCTTTCTTTATTGTTCTCAAATTACTGATCAGTCCCAATGACAGTTTTCTCTATTATCTCTTTTTGCTCCATTTAGATTGTTAATGTAAAATGTTATGGTTAAATTTTTTTTACCATGAATGGTTGTAGTCTCCTAAGTGGACCGTAAGGTTAAAAACTAAACCAAAATGAAGAAAATGATGATAAAATCTAAACTAAACATATACATAACCTACGTAACTCTACCAGAGTGTCTCCTTTGGGTCATAAAAGTGGATAAAGGCGGAGGGTTGGCATTGTGACATTAAAAAACACAAGAATCGACAGTATAGTTCATTTGTAGTTCTACACATATTTAGGGTGTTGTTATATTCACTTTATTCTCTCCTTTATTGTTTATTACAATAACAAGCATATTTCTAATTACGCATATTAGGTAATGATGTCATTTAGCAACTTCTAGGACAGCCAATAACTACTTTCCTTACTGAGGTGTTAGACACACTGCACACTTGCTCAGTCAAATTTTTTTTTCATTCACTGCATCATTTGAAAGCCAGTGTATTGAAGAACAGATCCAAAACAAGCATATCATTTCTCGGGTTTGCCAATACATCGATTATTAGATTAATCGCGATGCACCACATGACGATTCAAGAACGATTCATAAAAGTTCAAAAACGATTATTTTTCATAACTGCTAAATGACAGGAACACAACCACATCACGGCAGGAAAATAAAAGTGGCGGACCAGGAGGAACACCAGTCAAACCAACTCCAACGCTTTGGCTGCTGTTACACAGTGTGACATTCACCCGTCAGGTTTATAAGCTAGTGTTTGGAAACATTTGGGTTTTGTGAATATGGGGATGGAAAGGACATCGACAAAACCTACTCCATATGTAGGGTGTGTAAAACCAAAAGTAAGTACAGTGGTAACACTACAGCACCTCATGTGTTTCCACCCTGGGTTAGAGAAGGAGAAGAAGCCACCGGTTGTTGCTGCTAACAGCCAACAATCAAGGAAGGATTATCCAAACTTCCCCACCGCTGTGAAAGGGCCAGACCAATGTCATCAGCCATCGCAACCTTTATCGCTATGGATTCACCTCCATATGCTGTCGTTAACAACCAGGGCAACGAGACCAAAACCAAAGTAGTGGGATCACACGTAGGACAGCTCTGACATGTGATGCATGCTCTGACTGTGGAGAGTCACGTCTTTAGTTTGTTGTGGGATTTTGTTTGGATATCTTCATTTATTATTACTGAATAAGCTAGCTTTTTTGTTGGTTCAGATTGAATTAGGTGTTTTCTACAGATTTATGTGTGGGGAAGGTCTGCCGGGGGAGGTCTGCCGGGGAGGGTCTGCCGCGGACGGTCTGCCGCGGACGGTCTGCCGCGGACGGTCTGCCGCGGAGGGTCTGC
>JAPQRQ010000008.1:28188900-28200734 GCA_037367365.1 Apogon talboti | reverse complement strand
TTTTACTTTTCATTATTTATGTTTTAATTTGTAATTGTGTGCTTGAAATTGTCCAATTGTAATTGTGTGCTTTTAAACTGTCTCTTTTCCATTGTTGTAAAGCACTATGAATTGCCCTGTGTATGAATTGTACTATACAAATAAATTTGCCTTGCCTTGCCTTAACAAAACTGATCATTTGTAGCCGTTTTAATCTCAAACTGACTAGCTTTGCCTAAATCAGATGGATCTGGATTTACCTAAGAATTAAGTCCTATGACTCTTACCACATGTCAGTCATTGACCTTCATCATTTTTGTATGCCAAGAACACGGTTTAGAATTCAGTGACTTCCCAGTTCCACATGACCATGTGAACTCTGATAATGAACAAAGCTGCTGGGTAATCAAACTGTACACCTGGGTGTGACATAGTAGCACACATCTGAAGAACTCTGAGTAATCCGCATCTGTGGATCTCTTCTCTACACTAATTTCTACATTTATTTTGACCATTTAGCCATTCCTTTTTTCAATAAATCCTATGCTGATTCAGCCATTTTTGTTTGCCTTCAAGGCAAAGTTTGCATTTTCTAAATATCTTTTATCTCATTTTTATTTTCAGAAAATAAAACACTAAAACTGAATGATTTGAAGCAGTAAGCTGCCAAAGATAAATATGGTCGAAATAAATAACTGAGGATTTTTATCATGCTATTCTAAACTTGGCCAGGGTGCAGTCCTGACAGTAAAGCCAGGATCAGATTTCATCATGACTTCAAATGTTTGTTTTCAATATGAGCTTTACAGAAAGACCTGGGCACTCATACTTTTATAACACTGGCCAAACGGCTCTGATATTATCAAGTATGAAAATGTCTTGTCATTTGATCCTAAATTTAAATACCTAAACAGTAAATCTTACAAGTACATGCAGCATGTATGCAAGGCATTTTTCCTTTTTTTTTTACTGATATCATGTTAACAGACACATTCCACTGTGGTTACAGGTTACAGTTTTACATTTAAAAAGTGCTTTGAGTGGAAAACAGCCAGGATGCTGAAACACTGATCTGAAGAGCTGACATGGACAATTTATATCACACTGTGGTAAAGACATTTGGAAATAAGCTGAGATTCTTAGGTTATGAAACTACCCAAGCAGTGAAAAACTAACCTACACATCTGTGTTGTGATGTGTAATAGCACTTTGTTTTTGTTCAAGTAGAAAATTGGTATCATTGAAGTATTATTCAGGAAGTATTGAAGAAAAGGCGTCAGTATCCATAAGAACGCCCGTACCCATGACAGTAAAAAAAGTGGCAGAATGCAATCCCATCATGCTCAGAACACCTCAGAATATGAAGTGTGTTTTTTGTAATGCAAAATGTGAATTGTTCTTTTTTATCAGTCTTCCAAAAAACATTTCCATAGCCACTGGGAGTTGTTCTGTTAAGTTGCAGTCTACCGGGAAGTCAATCAAAAGTCAATCAGGTGGATTTGTTAGGATTTAACGTCACAGTCAGTGATCTGTCCAATGGAAGTGGGCCAAATCGATCAGTACGATGCATGGTGAAGGGTACTGCTACTTTAACAGATCTGATGTTCTGAAAGGACATTCTGCTAAAAACAACACTAAGGTCGACCTTAGAGCTCTGAAATGAAGAATACTAATTCAGATCAAGTGTTTTAATAATCACCCACAGACAGGATGATTCCTACGTCTCCTCATACTGACCCCAGGCCCCTGGTCCACATGTCCAGTCTGTGTCCAACTGGCTGCGTTCTTCAGAGATAAAAATGGCAGCTTTCACATGAATACACTATTATATCTGATCAGTAACCATTATAAGAAAGGCTCGTGGACCTCTGCTATCACTTGTCACTTTTCTCAAACTACAGGTTCAACTTGTTTTGGCCAGTTTATTCTTCTACCTCCATGTTTACGAGCACTGAAACCAATAGTTCCAAGCCCCTCAAATACGCTTAAGGGTTACAACTACAGATGACTGTCAGTAAGAAACACAAGTCTGTTTACTTTGACAACTAATCCTACAGCCATTTTTCTTCTATAAAATATCAGAAAATATTAAAATCTTGGTTATAATTTCCAACAAAGACAAAGAAAACAATGAAACACTCACATCAGAGAAGTTGACACTGGAAAAAGTCTGATATTTTGTTACAAATAGGGATGTACCGATCCGACATTTTCAGTTCCGATGCCGATACCGAGGGCTTGCGTATCGGTCGATACCCCATACTGATCAGATATCATGGTTGATTTAAGAAGCTACAAGCCTGTGTTAAGCGGGGCCGGTTCCAGATGGTCATATATGAGGTGGCAATCAGGAACGTGGGCACATGCTGCTGACGGAGGCGCCTATACGGGGGGTGCATTCCATGCCATACAACGTGAACGTGAAACTTAAGATGCTGTGCTCATTCCTCTAAGTCTCCCACTGTTGTGCAGCTCATTTTCCTTTTCCCTACCATCAGAAACTTTAATTTGAGGGGGCAGGTCGTTTGTTTGGGGGACCATTGCCCCCTCTTGCCCCCCCCCCTGAAACCGGGCCTGGTTGTAAGGCTGAGATACCTCCAGATCACAGAGCCCTTAGTTGGCTCCATGTCGTCTGTCTGCGTTTGCAACAACTCCACTCAACTCTCGGCATGCATGACGTAGCCTGCCTCGCAAAAATTTAAAGGGGAAGGATCGATCTGATGGATCAGTTGCTTTTACTGATCCCCGATCCAGCTAAAATGCTGATACTGGGTCTGATATCCAATCCTAATATCAGATCAGTGCAACCCTAGTTACAAACTGTCATGAACTACCATAAAGGGAGAATGATCACTATCATGATACAATGTTATAGTTATTCTAATAATACACTTTTTTTGTCTTTAGGCTGTATTCTCCAACTCTAGATTTCTGACCATAAAGAAGAGGCTAAAACCACAAATAATGTGGCAAAATCATCCTTTAAACTTGAAAGAAATGACTTGACATTTATGATAATTACCTATATTAACTATTAACTAGTTATAATCATAACATTTTGACCATATCACATTTCATTTATATTAATATGAAGAGCAGCACAACTGATTTTTTAATAGTTAGACAACAACAGTAAAAAAGGTTCTATATTAAATGTGCTTTATGTTTTACAGCGTGATCAGTTTGTTTGGCACTAGAATACTTTCCTGTTTTCAGCTTACCTTTGCACTTTGCTCTTGTGTTTGGTCAAATTGGCTTACATTAGTATTCGCTATAACCACTATGACACCTAGGGATGCACCGATGCCGATACCAGTGTTGGGTATCGGTCCAATACTGAGCACGTGTACTTCTACTGGTAAAAGTGCTCCGATACAACCGCACTGATACTGATACCACTTTATGGCAGCGTGACGTTTGCCTCATAGATCAGCAGGTATGTGGCGAACGAGTAATGTCAGTAATGTCAGTGGAGATTTTTCAAAATAAACAACGGTGACAAAAATAACGCTGACTGCAAGTTATGTCCAGCCAAATTGTCTAGGGGAGGGGCCAAAATGAGCTCATTCAACACTAGCAATCTGATAGTGAAAGTGACAGAGAAAAGCTGTTCAGCTCAGTGTCACACATTGTAGATGAAAACAGAAACAGACTGACAGCTGATCATGCACAGAAGCGTCTTTTCATCCAAAAGAACCTGTCCCTGACTTTTACGACAGACTCTTCCTCACAGAACGGCATTAGGACGTGACAGTATACAGAGTGATTTCAGTAGTTCTGCCACCGTTTTATGTTGGGACTCAAATATCTTGTTATATTTAAGTAACATGTGTGGCAAGGCCATGTTTGTTTTTTTCAGTTGAACATTAAAATGTCAGTAACAACAATTTGTTGCGCTTAAGTGTGTTAATAATTTAGTGAAATGTATGGCAGTGCCATGTTTAACAAACACATACGGTTAAATGTCAGGAGCAGCACTTTGTTACAGTCAGGTTGTAATGACGATGACAATAAAGTACATTTTCAAAAGTCATTAAGAACTGTAATGGTACTATTAAGTACTCATATTGGTACTCGGTATCAGCAAGTCATCAAGTGTAAGTACTGTTATGTCTGGGAAAAAGTGGCATCGGTGCATCCCTAATGACACCTCTATGGGATTCCTGTTCTCCTTTTATCGCTGTACACTGAATCATTTCTGTCAATTATACCATTAATAATAGTCCCTGTTTGGAAACAATCACAAAAGTGATAGTGAGTTTATATCATTTCCTAATTGGTGCTGACAGTAAAAATGGTCCCAACGCGGGGTCCCGTCTTTACCTCAGTCACAGGCAGCTCCAGCTGGACCATGTCCTCAGGCTTGGCCACTGGAGGCTGCAGCGCTGTGTCCAGGAGCAGGATGCCGTTCAGGTCCTTCCTGCATCCCACTGCATAGTCGTCCACAAAAAGCACCTTGTCCACTGCGGGGAAGTACTGACACCTGACACGGCCGCCGGGCTTAGCTGGGACAGGACAGAGGACAACAGAACACAGAGTCAGGTTGGAAGGAGAAAGACTGAAAGCAAATGCAAAACACTGAACACTGACTTTAATGGATAGTAATGTGAGGATAACAATACAGGGAAGCCTTGGTTATTTATCTGTTCTCAGACTGCACACAACTCACCTAAAGAGTGTTTCCATCAACTAAAGCTCATCCAGGTCTTTGACAGAGAGGAGCACATGCCTCACAACTACTGCCTAAAATACACCAGAAGACTGTGAAAGACTGCAGTAGGACCGTCTTCCCACACCGTCAGAAATCTGAGTTTTAGTATTGGGCTAAATGGTTCTGGTAAGACTGTGACTCCTTAATTACAAGACTGAAACTAGATTCCTTATGAGTTATGCTTGTTTTGTGTCTTTTGTTTTAAAAATGAATTTAAGCTTCATCTGCACAGGATTTAGTGGAGAAAAAAAGAAAACTCCAGCTTGTGGGACACATGTCCTGTCCAATAGTCTCTGTGTTTAAACCAGATAACTCATGTCCATGTTTAATACAGGTATGAATAGGTCTCAGTAGGTACTTTCACATGACACACGTTACAATGTACAGAAATAACATTTTGGGGTAAAAATACTTAAATTACTGCAGTTCCATAAAATAACAGTTCTGAAGCTAAAAAATTAGCCTATTTGAGAAATGAGAGGTGTTCACTTTGCCTGATCTGGCCCTTGTGTTCATTTGTGTTTGGGGTTCTGAAAATCCACAGGAGAAATAGCAGATAGGTGATGAGGTGTTTTAAATGACCAACTGCCCTGCCCACAGGGAGTGCCAAAACTACTGTAATGACTTAACTGCAGAGGAAGAACAAAATGGAGCAAAATAAACTCCAACATCTGTGAGTAAATGACATGTGTGTCCATGACGTTCACCGACAGCAGCCACATCATTCTCTACAGACGGGCCTCACACCACACTGGATCACCGATTAAACCCAACCCCTTCCATCGGGGCTGCTTCCCATGTTGGGCTGCAGAGAGCACATCTAGAGTCACATGACCGTTGAGAGTCAAGCCTTAACTCATGATAACATCAAACAACTGGGACCAGGTTTTATCATCACCTCACACTACACAAATCAAGTGACAGGAACTTGTCTTAATTCCAAATCCCTCCTGAATGTATTCCACCAATGACGGAGTGTCTTCATCATCTACATTCATCTGGCTCCACCTGTCATGATCCAGTCTCGGGACATTCAGTTAGCGGACGACCAAACCTCACCAGAATAGTCTGTCAACTGTCGCCAAAACACAAATGTCAACTGACACTGACTGAGTGTGGTGGACATCAGTTTTCTGTTATTTACATTATTAGGACTCCACACAGATTTAATTTATTATCAAGGAAGCATGTTCTGTTATATAGATGAGAGGAGGGAGTGGGATTATATAAGTTTTCTTCTTCCCACTCCTTTTCGAGCAATACTTCATTTGTTATTACTAATGTACATGGAAATTTCCATAATGTATTGATCACTTTTATTTATCAACTTGTTTGCTCTGAACAGTGTGCGATTGGTTCCTTGTACGGAAAAAATATTTTTCTTTTCTTCTGCTCGAAACAAACAATAAACAAACAAACAAACAAAAACACTTAATTATTTTAGTCCAATTTATGCTCAAAACAATACAAGAGGGGAAAGATTACAAAGTCCACAATATGAGTGAAGTTGTTGAACAGATTTAAAGTAAAGCTACTGTGTTTTTATAGTAAACCCTCATGAAGATGCATTAATGTGACGTGTCTTGGATGTAATGTGGTATATGTCTTTCCTCTAACTTCTTTTTTTTTTTTTTATAAAGATACACTTGACATCATGTATTTTCTCAACTTGTGTTTGTTCATCATCTCTACGTGGAAATGAAATACACTGGTCCCTCGTTTATCGCGGGGGTTCCGTTCTAAAAATAACCCACAATAGGCGAAATCCGCAAAGTAGTCAGCTTTATTTTTTACAATTATTATCTGTTTTAAGGCTGTAAAACCCCTCACCACACACTTTAAACACTTTTCTCAGACAGGCATTCACATTTTCTCACATTTCTCTCTTGTTTAAACACTCTCAAAAAACTGTCAAACAAACAGCACTTCAGAGTCACACTGATACAGATCCAACATTTATGTAAATTTGGCAAGAACACATTCTGTACTGTACAGGAGACACAGCACGGAGGAGACTGATTGACAATGGTCTACAGTTCCTTAGCCAATCAGGACGCAGAATACAATGCGCATTCACACACTGTAAAAAAAAAAGCATGCAAAATTGCACTAAGAAAAATCTGCGAAACAGCGAGGCCGCGAAAGGTGAACTATGTTATAGTAAGGGACAACTGGAACTGATTTCTGGCTTCAAACTCTAAACATGTTTTTCAAAAGATATGCGACTTCAGATCCAGTGGTCGATGGATTCTGGGGAATGTCTTGCAACAGCTGCATGTGAAGCACATACTACATCATTTGAACCTGTGAACACAGACCGAGCCCACCTGCTCCCATCAGCTGACAGATTCACACACTGTAAACAGGCCTGACAGTCAGTTGTGGACGTGTCCAGCTTTTGCCATCTAGTGCCACACTAACTAAAGCAAACACATTCTGACCAACAAGCCTGCCTGGTCGACTGTTAGACCAATCAGCATCAGTTTCCATTTTCATCTAGTGTAAAATGCACTCCAATTCTCCTGGGCAGATTTCTCATGGCAGTACCTACAGCAACAGATGCACAGACTAATATGCAGTATATCACCCCTATTTTACATGTTTTAGCTGCAGTAATTACTTTTCATATCTCCAGTTTGTCAGTCAGATATGAACATGGACAGATGAATTATTACACACTTTTTGTTGACAGGTCCAAGAAAACAAAACAGTTCTTTGTCACGTTCCCTTTTGTTGCAAAAAAAAATATGATTTAGCAATAATTGATTATGACTGTGTGTTTTCTGTTGGTTCCAGAAGGATCCAGTGAACAGAACCAAAACACTGAAGGACATCGAAGCAGATGAAGGGGACAAGAGGACACCTAGGGGTCAACCTCAAACAAACAAACACACACACACACACACACACACACACACACACACACACACACACACACACACACACACCCTACATCACATATTCAAGGCCTGTATGTTTGTGTTTCTAATTCATTCATATTTCATATGTTCTGTTGTGTTTCTTTTGTTGCTGAAGCGTCCAAAGATGTTACAGTTTGCACAATCGTTGTTCACACTAATGAATCAGATGTTGATTTAAAAACTATTTTCCACACATGCACACACAAACAAATCACATTTGGGCCTCCTGGTGGTCATAGGACCCCATAATATAACAGGACAAAAATTCAAGAATTTCATGCCCCGGCCTACAGTGGGAAAATGGTTGAAACTAGTCAAATACAGTAAAAATGTCACATATCACTAGTTTTCTTCAAAATAAAATGTTCACCTTAAAGAAAGTACAGTTATAAAGTGTAACGGCAAAAAAAAGAGAAAAATGTTCAAAAAGGTCCCAAGGAGGATGAAAGGGTTAATAGAACATATGTGGAATTACTAAACCAGAATGAACTGGAAATATTAAATAAAATGAAGAAACTTCTATAACAATCCAGTTATAATGACCGTTTTTTTATGTGATCATATTCTATGTGTCTTAACACTGGAGACTGGAGCCCTCCATATGCCAGTGTGTGCCACAATTTTCAATAAACAAACATTGCAACACATTTTATTACATAAGTCTTCTCTCAGAAAAGTGACAGGACTGTCCTGAACTTTACCCATTCCTCAAACTGACAAACCAAACATTGGCCCTGATGTAAACACACAAACTTTCCGTAATAATACTGAAACATTAGTGAAAATGGATAAACTGAAAGTAAAGTCCACTTCAGACACAATGAGTCCAGTTGGTTTGATTCTTCTGTCACTTTGAGGAGGAGCAGCACCACAACACACACACACACACACACACACACACACACACCTTTACTGAACTCTGTCCTGTGTTCTACATGTGGGACTATGTTGGCAAGTGTGGAGTGAGACCGTTTACAGTTAACAAAGATTACATTACAGGACTAGCAAGGGAGGGTGGGGGGTGTCACAGAAACTTGTATTGTAACAGTCCCCCCTTACGTGACCCTGTGACCTCCTGCACTTCACTGCTCAGTGGCTCCCTGCACTCCAAATTCTGGCATGTGATGTGATGAAGTGTTACGTGGTAACGTACAGCTGTCAGTGTTCAAAGAGTCAAAGTGGACTGGGAGGGTGCTTTCACACCTGAATGGGCATTTTTTGACACCGTGCAGATTGTTTTCACAGTGCACCTTTGGATGACGACCACACAAACCTTGTATGATATACCCATGTACATCCTGCTGTCATCATCTACATGTGTTGCACATACTTGACATGAATTCGTTAATAGACGGCTATACATCTGTTGTTGTCATATTCTTAAATCAGATGATTTTTTCATTTGTCTTCTGTGTGTTCATGAGCAGCACTAGCATGGCACGAGTTCCTACAACTGGTCTGAACAGCCCAAAGTGTTTTTGCACAGCAAATGACCCCAACTGTGGTTAAGTTTGATCCACACTGAGGCCACCTCGTCTGGATGGACCTCAGACCATCAGCTGTTTGGACCACACTGCATCTGGGGGGTTTTCACTCCTGCAAATTTGTTCCAATTTAACATGAAAGTTCTTAAAGTTCAGACCAAACAAGTGACAAAGTGCTATTAGGAAAATGGGAACCATCGAGTGTCCAGCACTTTTTAGGAAAAAACTTATTCCTCAAACTTATTCATTGGAGAGTATGGAATGGGATGGAATAAGGTTTTTACTATGCACTTAACTTTTTTACTTAAGCCATATGATACACTTCAACTTACAGATACATGGCTACAAACATGCCTGTCTTGCACATAGAAATGTTCACTAAATGTAACCTCTCCTGCCTTTTTTCTACCATTTTAAATCAGCATCTGCCTTTGATCCCACATGTTTGTCCACATGTGTCCAACCCCAGTCAGATCCTCATTATCACTCATCCATCAGTCTGTCTGTGCTTACACACCTGAACCATTTCCCTCACGGTGAACAACTTCGTAGATGACTCCATCATAAACACAGTCCACTTGTTTACAGAACAAACCCAAACGTCACTCGGGCCTTTTCAGAAATTTTGTGGTGAAGTGCATTGTGGGAACGGGAATTCCACGCAGCATCAGTTTGTCTGTCTGCTGGTGAGTGCTGAACCCAGATGTGTCCTTTACCTCCATCCACCGACTAGACTCATTCTGTAAAACAACCCTGGTGGACTGGAGAATTTGACGTACCGATCTGGGTCATTTTCTGACCGAATCTGTGAGAAACCGCTTTCGCTTGGTCGCCGCTTCACGACAAAATTTCCAAAAAGGCCCGAGTGACGCTTCGGTTTGTTATGTACACAAGTGGACTGTGTTTAAGATTACACATTACACATGTGAACAAACATCTGGGATCAAAGTCATACGCTGCTTTAATTCTCTGTGATGCTGTCAAATCACAACAGTCTTCCTAATCTGGCTGCACTACATGTTGTCTGTTTGTATGCTAAACCATGTCCCTGATCAAACACGTTGTCAAACTGAGTCCTCCATACAGGTCTGCCATGACTTAAAATTTATGACAAAAACCTCTTAACTCCAAGTAAAATGATTGGCTTTTTCACAACATCTCACAGTCTTGTTGCACACATGACAAACGTGGACTGACAGCTTATGCTCTGTGGTGGAACAGAGACTGCAAATGAAGCTTTAGTCTTCTAAGCTCTTGTTTTTCCCTATGCTCTACATGAGAAAGGTTACAGTGAAATTCTTCAGAAAATACTGACGACAACACAGCTCACTGGCAGCAAACTGCCCAAACATAAACCCAGAGACTACCCAGTCTCATTAGCTCACACATTATAAACGTCTTAAAAAACACAATGACACACCAGAATGCTGTCAACTACCTACAAGCAGAGAAACAAAGTTGAGTGTGTGTGAAAACACATACAAACATTTGCCCTTCCAAAACTTACTTGAGTATAAACGTGTGTTAAAATACCAAAATGTACCAAAAGTAAAATGGCAGAGTGCCTGATTTCAGAATCATTATTATGCATCTATGGTCCCATCTTTTAATTTTTCAGCTGCAAATGGTGAAACTCATTTTAATTAAAACTCTAAATACTGTTGCATGGCTTCATCTGTTATATATAATATACAGCAATTTAGAAATGATTTTGATCTTATATTAAAGATATGAATCTGCAATGTAACTAATGCTTGTCTGAGATGTAGTGGAGTAAATATCAAGCTGAATAAGAAAATGCTCAAGTCCAAGTGAGGTACATACCACCTGTGACACACTGTGTGCAATATCCTGTCTGTACATTGTGTGCTTTCATACAACGCCAGCATGACATACAACTGTCAGGCTGCTTCAGTCAATCAGTTCATGTTATCCCATTAAGTTATAGTGGACTATAGTAACTCTACAGGATTAAAGTTCATTTCATCACACATCATACCTCTTAACAACTGGCAGGGGTGCAACAGGGAAACTTATGGGGCAAAACGACCCTTCACTGGATTAAATAGCTAGCATAGCAATTCACATTAATTAAAGCTTCAGTGGACTATAGGTTTTTGGCATCACTGAGTAAAAATTCCACAATTACCCTCCAGCACATTGTAATTCAAGAGGGGAGGTACAGGAAACAAGACTCCTGCACCTCTTTGTGACTCTGTTTTCAGGCTGTTGAAAGTCTAACCTGTGCCAAAAGATTCTGGCTGATCACCGATATGTTTAGAGTTGTGGAGGGTTAAATATGTGAATGACTGCTTTAATTACCCTCTACTGCTCTGCAGCTACTCACAGTAGCAACATGGTAGCTCACATAACCATGATATATTGGCCTCCCCATTCCACAGCAGCACAAAACAGCATTATTGCGTCTACTTTTGATGTGGACAGAGAGGAGAGAGCTGCAGGAAAAGGTGTATATTTTATTATATCACACATTACACTATATAATTATAACACAGGGAAGCTCAAACTACTCTACAGCCACCTGGTCACTGGTGATACATTTTACTTGATGTCATTCAGGTTGTGTTCTACCTAGGGTTGTAACGATGTCATGCTGTTACGATTAATTGCGATTTTAAATGTTTAATTAATCGTCAAGGCAGCCAAAAACCGTCTCATAAAGTCCAGTAGATTAAGAGCAGAACCAAAGACACACCATTATGCACTTCCTGCACGGAA
>JAPQRQ010000008.1:27806780-27817779 GCA_037367365.1 Apogon talboti | reverse complement strand
ACCTACAGCAGAACAGGGGCTCATACATGGACCAGGACCAGGACCCATGACCATGACCCAGGATCAGGACCAGGACCCATGACCCAGGACCAGGACCCATGACCCATGACCCAGGACCAGGGCCCATGACCCAGGACCCAGGACCAGGACCCATGACCAGGACCAGGACCCAGGACCCAGGACCAGGACCCATGACCCAGGATCAGGACCAGGACCCAGGACCCATGACCCAGGACCAGGACCCATGACCCATGACCCAGGACCAGGACCCATGACCAGGACCAGGATCCATGACCGAGGATCAGGACCCATGACCCAGGACCCAGGACCAGGACCCATGACCCAGGACCAGGACCCATGACCCAGGACCAGGACCCATGACCCAGGATCAGGACCCATGACCCAGGATCAGGACCCATGACCCAGGATCAGGACCCAGGACCAGGACCCATGACCCAGGACCAGGACCCAGGACCAGGACCCATGACCCAGGATCAGGACCAGGACCCATGACCCAGGATCAGGACCCATGACCCAGGACCAGGACCCATGACCCAGGACCAGGGCCCATGACCCAGGACCAGGGGCCCATGACCCAGGACCCATTACCCAGGACCAGGGCCCATGACCCAGGACCAGGGGACCATGACTCAGGTTCATGGTCCAGAGTCATCCAGATGCTGGATTCAGGCAGTTCAAACCTGAACTCGGACCCTAACCCTAACCCATGGGTGGATGACCCTAACCCTACCCCATGGGTGGATGACCCTAACCCTAACCCATGGGTGGATGACCCTAACCCTAACCCATGGGTGGATGACCCTAACCATACCCCCATGGGTGGATGACCCTAACCCTAACCCATGGGTGGATGACCCTAACCCTAACCCATGGGTGGGGCTGGTCAGGTATTTGTAATAAATAGTTGGGATATCAGATGATAGTTCCTGGGATAAAACAGCAGATGTAGATCACATGTACAGATGTGTGTGGGTTGGATGAACGTACAGCTGGTTGTGACGGCTTTAACCGTGTGGACTGACTTGGAGTGGGTTTCATGTGTATGTTCTGTTTTATCGTCCACGCGGGTGGTGTAATGTAACCCTAACCCTAGGGTTGGTGTAATGTCATACTGACGTTAACTGATCTCCCATTTCCTCTTTTTTTCCACAGCGTGGATTTTGTGAAATGGTCGTCTCAGGGGATGCTGAGGATGAGTCCAGATGCGATGAATTCCCTTTTCAAGCCCACCATTGACCACATCATCCAACACCTGAGTAAGTATCCGAGCAGCAAAGCACATGTTTAAGGTGGTTCAGGAGGAGGACACGTCTCCACCTGAACCCCAGGGACAGTCTGTTGCAGACTTCACACACTGGTCGACAGTACAAGAGCAGGACCAAACATTTATCCAACACATGGAAATGTTGAGGCAGACAATGGGATCAGCTACGGATCAGCTGACCAAAGTGGGACCGCACCATTTGGCCACTAGGTGTCTCTACAGCTTAGGGTTTTGCAGGTGGAGCAACTCAGATCAGTGCCACCTGTGTCCACACTCACCTGTTGAAGGTAAACCCCGAACCACGGCTCAGGGGTTAAAGCAGGGGTGTCGAACTCAGGTCCTCGAGGGCCGGTGTCCTGCATGTTTTAGATGTGTCCCTTTTCCATCACACCTGATTCAACTAACGATCAGCTCATCACCAAACTCTGCAGAAGCCTGATAACGATGTAATGACGTCCAGGTGTGCTGGAAGAGGGACACATCTAAAACATGCAGGACACTGGCCCTCGAGGACCGGAGTTTGACACCTGTGGGTTAAAGGGTTAATATGTTAACGCTGACCTTTTGATCAGGTGTGTATAAGCAGCGTGGCGCAGCTGTTCTCCAGAGTGGAACCAGCAGACAGAACAGCCCTAAGTATCTGAGTGCATGTGTGATGGGATCAGTCACGTTTGTTCCTCTGTTGGTTTCCTCCTGTAGCTGAGCTGTTTGAGAAGCCGGAGGTGAGCGACATTAAGTTCCTGTTCCTAGTGGGAGGTTTTGCTGAGTCGGCCCTGCTTCAACACGCCGTCCAGAAGATGCTCCAGGGCCGCAGCCGGATCATCATCCCCCATGACGTGGGCCTGACCATCCTCAAAGGCGCCGTCCTGTTCGGCCTGGACCCCAGTGTCATCAAGGTCCGCCGCTCGCCGCTCACATACGGCGTGGGCGTCCTCAACCGCTTCGTGGAGGGGAAGCACCCGCCGGAGAAGCTGCTGGTGAAGGACGGCACGCGCTGGTGCACCGACGTCTTCGACACCTTTATCGCCGCCGACCAGTCGGTGGCGCTGGGCGAGATGGTGAAGCGGAGCTACACGCCAGCCAAACCTTCGCAGCAGGTCATCGTCATCCACGTCTACTGTTCCGAGAGGGAGAACGTGGGCTTCATCAGCGAGTCGGGCGTCAAGAAGTGTGGGACACTTCGATTGGATGTTAGCGGAACGGAAAGCACGGCGGCAAGACGCGAGATCCAGACGCTCATGCAGTTTGGCGACACAGAGATCCGAGCCATGGCGGTCGACGTGTCCACCGGACGCACCGTTAAAGCTAGCATCGATTTCTTAAGCCATTAAAGACAAAGGGACAGATGTCACTCAAATGTAGAGAGGAGTGGAAGTGTACAGCTTACAATCACACACGGAGGAAAAGGGTGGATGAATGTGAAGGTGTTGGTGTGGGAGGTGAGGATGGAAGTGTGGAGGTGATCCTCCGTGTTACTGCAGTGTGAATGTGCCGTCCATCAGCTGCGTCCACACACACCTTCATCCTCACAGTGGTTCATTACTGCTTGGTCACAAAAGCCTTTCATTTGTTGCGTTCTCTGTCGGAGGGTCCAGATAATCCGTCCATGTTGGTTCCCATCCATTGGTCGTCAGTCGGCGGAGGTCTTCAGCTCCACACTATCATGTCAGTACGTTGTAAATAAAGTCATCTGAGAGGACGTTACACCTGTGAAGGTCAAACCGGTGCAATGACGGATGGCGGTCAGAACTACGTCTGTGCAGATCCTGTAGCTCCTCAAACACAAACATCTGGCCTTTTCGTTTCCATGTCTGTGCGAATCCACATCCCATGGTCCATCTTCATGTTCAGTTGATGTTAGAGTGTTTCATTGTCCACCTGCTGAGCCTGAAACAGGACCGCTTCCGGTTTTGCCCTTGTTGACAGCATTGCTACCATAGGTGTTGCCCTTGTCTTGGTTCTGAAGCGTGGCAGTGTCCCAAAACTTGACCTGTTTTCAACTGAACGCCGTCAGCATTGAACTTCATAGGACTGGTATTTGAACATGTGCAGAACCAGCTGCATGTGGACACATATGACCCTGTAGATGATGAACACTCACACACTCATACTCATACGGCTGCTGCTTCGATGAAACGCTCCTCAAAGATCCAGGCTCATCTGCTGTTGAGGTCCACTCCTGTCACACCCATGGTCCACCAACGGGCCAGAACAACATCCATGTGCAGTGTCACATGACAGCACACAGATGGGCCCTCAGAGTCTCTTCACCTTCAGATGAGTCTTCTGTTATTAATAGGGTTGGTCTCACTAGTAAGCGGTTCTTCTTCACTATTGGTCTGAAAACATCCCCCTAGTCTTTCCTGCTGAGTCTTACAGGTCCTGCTCTGAACCGTTTAAGGTCCAGCAGGTCACAGATGAAGGGATCATGTGGTTATCCTCACAGCGTACCTGCAGAAGTCAGATTTATTTCAGGTCAGAGCAGTTTTATCAGAGTAAAGTTACACAGGTATCACAGTTGGGCCAAAATATGACTTTGGTAATTATGGTCTGGGCTAACGACAGGAGCCACGTTTACAGTCGTAGTGCTGTTAAAGTTGTGTTTCTGTCACATGTGAAACACAGAATCTAGAAGATGTTTCCTTTCAACAGTCGAAGACGTAGACGTCGGCTGCACAGCCGTTCTTCCAGAAGCGTAGCTCTGACCAGGACCACAGCAGATGTTCAAACAGGTCCACTGGGAGGTCATATGTGCGGTTTGGTATGATTCAGTGTAGACCACACCCAGCTGCTGGCCACCTACAACAGGAGATCATATGACGTCCGAAGGGACACTGGTTACAGTCAAACACCATTTAATCAAATCAAATAAAACAAAGTTTGAGAGAAGTTGAGAGACTAAACATCACTGAAGTCGAACCGTATGTCAACAGGTGACACTGTTCCATGTGTAGGTGTCACAGCAGCGTTAGAATGTCAGCGTCGTTGGGAACCATTCAATGGGCACTGGAAAAGAGCAGGCGCATTTGTTCTGTGGGTCGAAAGAAGAACTCTGAAATGTCAAACAAATGTCAGAGCTCGTCTTCACTAAAAGGGAAAACCGACTTTTTGGGTGGAAGGGCCTCACATGGTCGACCGTCTGACTCACGGACGGTATCAGACAGGAAACGTCCTCACTGGGTTCTAGTCCCGTTTATTTGGGTTTGTCCTGGGTGTGACAGTAACACTAAAGGTGTGAGGGTTGGAGCTATCAGCTGGGTTCTTCATCACATCCATCACCTTCAGAGTCTAAAAACTGAAGGTGTGTCTTACAGTGTTCAGACCAAACCCTGTGGTCTCACTTCAGTGGAGCAGTTTTGGACTATTTTGCGACCTGTGTAGGTTCCTATTTCATTGGCTAAGGAAACCTGGTAGTAAACACACATATATGTCAGTCTCCACGTCTGTTCTTCACATCAAAGAAGTTGATTCCAAGTGTTTTGGGTGAAGACATTGTGTCCAGACGAAGGTTTGGATATTTGGGCAGATGTGTGTCCATGTGTATTAGAACTGCATTCATAGACTCGAAGTGTCCTGTCCAACCAGAAGACCACCGTACATGCTCTCTGACAACAGATCACAAAACCTCTTTGAAAACTTCCATGTGCTAAAATATATAAATATATAAATAAATCTAATCCTAAAACCACCGTCCAGTCCTTCCTGCGGTCGTAGGTGTCCTGTCAGCAGCTCCACAGACACGTCATTTGTCTGTGTGTCATTAGGACGTCTTTCCTGTTTTGGTCTGAACACAGCACTAGACATTTGGAACTAAATATGACTTTTACAAACTCAATCATGCAAACCCCCGTATGACCTTTAAAGTTAACCCCATAAAATCTGAATCCAAAAATGTGAAACCTGCTGTGAGCTCAGTCTGAGCAGCAAGTACAGCCGTCAGATGTTGCCTTTATGTCGTTTATGCTTCGGGTTGTTAGACATGGACAGAATGTCATTGGAAAATTTAGAGGCCAAGTGGCGTTCTGCACCGGCTCTAACACGCCGAGTCCACACGCCGAGGCCAGGCCACGCGCCGAGGCCAGTCCACACGCCGAGGCCAGGCCACGCGCCGAGGCCAGTCCACGCGCCGAGGCCAGTCCACGCGCCGAGGCCAGTCCACGCGTCGAGGCCAGTCCACGCGCCGAGGCCAGTCCACGCGCCGAGGCCAGTCCACGCGTCGAGGCCAGTCCACGCGCCGAGGCCAGTCCACGCGCCGAGGCCAGTCCACGCGTCGAGGCCAGTCCACGCACGTTTATTTCTGTAAATACAGTATTTACATTTTGTACAGATTTGTAGTGGCGTTGCAGCAGCTTTAGAGCCAAGGGTGTGTGTGTGTGTGTAAGTGTGTGTGTGTGCTTCCACATGGGCGTTTTTTTCTCACCAGCCGTAGTATCAGAGTCTGAGGCAGGTTTGATTGTGGTGCTTCATTCATGACGAGAGATTGGATTGCTTATCTTTTTTTTTTTTTAATTTTGCGATCACAAAAGAAACTTGAATACCTCAGTCCTTAATCAGCGTTCTGTTGGGTGTGTGTGTGTGTGTGTGTGTGTGTGTGTGTGTGTGTGTGTGTGTGTGTGTGTGAGCGCGCGAGGTGTCGTTATTGGCAATATCTAAATGTCTCAAGTTCCCCCTTATAAATATCCATCCAACTGTTACACATATACTACTACATAGTACTACACATATTTTCCACCTTTTTCCAAAGAACTTGACAAGTCCAAGTTGTGTCTGTCTTCCTTCCAAGGCCACTTCAGAATCTGCTCCAAATCCCAACCCAGTTGTTGATGTTTAGTTCAGTCGTAGAAGTGGACTTTGGTCATAAACCTGCTTCTAGAGTGGCATCAACCCTGTGCTGGTCTAGGCCCAAGAATCCCTTCCATTAGGGCCTTGACCTGGGGTCGTCATGTCCAACAAGACCAACTAAATGTCTGTACCGTATTGACCACAGAGGAGCAGCACAAACCACACGGTTGGACCAGTCATGGTTGAATACCAGGGCACATTCACATACTTCCAAACACATCATGTAGCTGGCAGATGTTGGTGTTGTGCTTCAGAGGGTTGTGTTCCTGGGAAAGCACACACACACACACACTGATTGAAGGATGTGGTACTACATATGACAGGCAGAAGAAGGTTCACAAACTGACCCAACTGTGACCTGGTCTGAACTGGGTCTCTGACAGTCCATGGGATGAGAGTCAGCTGACCTACGTGTCCATGTTTCAACAGTCCAAGAACTGGTGTTTAACCTGGGAACGGGTTCCAAAGTGGCATCAACACTTGGTTGGTCTAGAACCGAGATTATTTCATTGGCTGTGAAGGAGGCACTCATGACCAACAAGATCAGCGAAAGCTTTGAGACTCACATTAAAGAAGTTAGAGCCGATGTTAATGTCAACATCTGCAGAATTCAACAAAACACAGATTCCGTATTGACGTGACCCTGAAGCAGCAGTGTTCTGTGTGTAAGATAAGTTCTGATGTAGGGAACATTTGGGTCACATGACTGATCAACACCACAGCCATGTTATTGGTGGCGGTCTGGCCCTTGGAAAAACAAACACTGGACGGACTCAAGCATCACCCTGACCCTAACCCTGACCCTGACCCTGACCCTGACCCTAACCCTGACCCTGACCCTAATCCTGACCCTATCCCTGACCCTGATCACACCCTAACCCTGACCCAGAACCACCTCTTAGGTTCAGTTAGCAATAATCAGACCAAGTTAAAGTCATGTCTAAGGTTGAGAATGAGCTTTAAGTTTTGAAGTCTGAATTAAAAGAGTGCCTAGTATTTACAAAATGTGATGTCAGGAATTAGTCAGCGCCATCAGCTCATGACTTCAGACTGAATCAGTGGACGTTCCACCTGGAGTCAGTCAGTCTGTATGGTCAGCCGTAGCTGTATGTTCATGTCCACGCACTGTTATGTTGTGGTAGAATGGACGGGGCGTTACTGTGACCTGTCCATGATCAGCCTCTGCTCCAACAACCTTCATCTGGTAGCATCCACGCACACTAACGAACTGCACAGTAATGGAGGCTTTGTTACATGAAGGGACAGTCGCTGGATGATGGTGTTGTTCATGGTACAGTGGTCTTTCAGTCATGCTGTCATTAGTGGTATGAACCTGAATGATCCGCTTCTTTGACTTTGGACCTTCACTGTCAGCACGGTCTCAGTGTGCATCCAACAGTTCTTCTAATGGTTTCCCTCTAAGTCACCTTCCTGTTCTGTTCTTCTCTACATTAAGTGGACATTCTGATGTCTCAGTTTTTAGTCTTAGTTTGGATGGGGACTGTGTCATGTGATTCCAGTCTTTTGGGGTTCAGACCCATGACAGTTGACAGGATGGTCCGAGACTAATCAGAACCTGCTGAAGGAGCTAAAAGGTGTAGGAACATCAAGAACCTAAGCAGTCCAAAGGAATGTGCATCATGCAAAGAGGGTTAACCCCAGCTGTGCTCCTCTGGTCCGTGTCGTGGCTGGGACACGTGGTGGAAGGCCAACAGTCTTCTCAGATCCTAGTCTTTCTGCCTGTGCTGTCAGTCACCATCAGATGTTGGTGTTTTTCCACCACATGGTGCCAGTTCAACATGACCGGACTCTAAATGCCTTCTTCAGTTTTGTGATAGAACCGGGTCATTTAGTTGGTATCTCCTCAATCGAAGTTAAAAGTGATGGCAGGAGAATCTGTGGGGGACAGGACATCCAAAGAGCTGAAACTGACAAGTCCAAGTCCCTTTTTCATCCCATGGCAATAGAACGACAGAGCGACGTTTCTACCATTTTTGACTGAAAGCAGTTTGGAAAAAGCACCTCAGTTTGGCCTTTGTCTTCTTGTCTGTCTGTCTTCAGTCTTCACTACTGTCCAACGACTTCAACTGAGAGCTCATTATTCCATGGTACCATCAGTGGTTATCTCTACTGCTACACCTCCATCGTTTTAAAGCTGTTGTCAAAATGGAACCAAAGGTTTTCCTCTTTGCTTTGACACATGATCAGAAGATGCAGTAGAGACTGACCGACTGCTTCTGCCAGACCGGGCCACAACTGGGCCGAAATGGTGGACTCTGAATTACAAAAAATAATAGGCAATATTTAAGCACGCCATGTGAAGGACACCGAGGCCTTAGAAGTCCACAGGAGGTGGAGTAACAGATTAGGGTGGGTCCTGATGAACCCACGGGTGCCACTGATGCCACTGGGTCCAGGATGTGGCTGAAGCTGTGGGCCATTACAGCCACATGTGTGTTAGCTACTATTGACTCCAAAGGAAATCCAGAATGCTGCACTTCCTGCTTGCTTTAGCATTTACAGTCACATATATCTGATTTAATCAAGTGTCAGTATTTCAGTCAGTTGGTGCATTTCAAACTGGAAACATATCGCTATGAGAAATACTGGAATTAACCTTCAGCAGCTAATGTGCTTGTTTGGCTAAAGAAGGTGGAAACCTCAGCAGATATAGATGAGTAATGCTGTGCTTCTTGAAGACCTCTGAGCGGTTTTTACTTTTTAGCCTTGATTTGATGCGGATGGACCAAGGTTCGCCTCGCTCAGTGTCAGTGCACAAGCTTCAGCGCCCTCTGTTGTCACTTTTTCTGTAATGCACGTTTCGCATGTGTCACATAGGAATGACAAACAAATCGACTGCTTTTACTAATACACAAGCTGGTGATGGTGATGATGAAGGAACTGTCTCCTCAGCCTCGTCAGAAGGGTTGGAGTTGACGGATCAGCGCCGTTGGGTACAACTTCACATAAAACACACAACTAATAACCTTTGATTCCTTCTACACACGTCTGTACGCTAAAGGACGAACCAGAGGGAGTTAACAACACAACTGTTTCTTTGTCTTCTTTAATTACTAAATAATTCTGATGTTTTTCGTGCAGCTTTGACTTTACCCGTGTGCACAGATATCGTTAAATAGCAGCTTTATACTTAAAGCTCGGATGAAGTTCCAGTATAAAGACTTGTGTAGCTGACTTTAGCTTTGTGCTCTTGGTGTCAAAGGCAGCACTGACCTTTCAGTCCTTCAGTCTGGAGTCTGTTCAGTGGGTGTGGTCTGAGCTTAGCAGTCTAGCTAGCTTGCATCATGTAAAATATCTGCTTAACACTATCTAACATATACACTGATTCTGAAACCTTTAAAGTGATTGAGCTTGTAGTGAAATCATCTCAGCCACCCTGGAACGCTTCTCCACACTTTGTTTATTTAGTTGTTTATCAATAATGCAGTATTTTTGTTCTTGTTATTATTTTAAATGTTGAGTTACTTAAATGTCTTGTTCTTGCAATTTTCACGCAGTAATGGATGTATTCTGGCCAATGCCAGGGATCCACTGTCAGACTGTCACCAATAAAATATATGTGTATTTCAAACAAACCCATTTGTGTCTGATTGTGTTTTCTGCGTTGGTTTGGACCAGGGTCCTTTAGAACACAGGGTGGAGCAGGGCCCCGCGCCTCTATGCATGTCGGGTGGGTCAGAATCCAGGGGTTTTATTTCTGGTGTGTGGACATGTTCACATCTGACCTTAAAGGACTTAAGGACATCCTCCTGTGTCAATAACAGGAAATGGCAAAAACCAGCCAAAAATATCACATTGAAACCAACATGGTGGACTTCCTGTCAGGTATAAGGGGTTTGTTTTGGGGGTTTTTGTACATTTGGATCCGATACAAGTGTCTATCAAATTTGGTAGTTAATGGGGTCAGTGGTTGTGATGGAGGAACCACGAGACAGTTCTAGTGAAACCAACATTCACCTGGGGCAGACAGATCACCAGTACCAGTACCAGTCACCAGTACCATCACTTTTCCACTGCAAAGGTCTTTACAAAAATCCAACCAATTTGGAAATCATTCAGGTCACTTCATTAACCCTTTATCGGGCAAGTGACTATTTTTGGTCATTTCCACACACATTACAAGACAGTGACATCGCCAGTTCCAGTGAGGACAGTGAGTCCCCAGTCTGAGGTCCAATGTGGTCTCCAGGGTCTGTGAGGTCCACCTCTGCATGAACAGTGAGTGTACCTGCTCTGTTAGGTACCATGAAGTAATGGTACTAATGTAAGTACTGATGTTCAAAGGGTTAATGTGGATGTGGACAGGGGTCTGGACCAGCACCGATGGTGGACTAATGGACAAAAAACAGGTTCCTTTCACCTTACATATATTTTTCTTGTATTTTTACAAGAAAAACATATGTTTTTCTTGTAAAAAAAGAAAAATTGATTTTTGATTTTTTTTTCCACTTACAGATAAGGAACCAAATATGGTAACTTAATTGACCTTGTTTTTCCACATAACAATAAAAAAATTTGAATCATTTCACAAAATTAATAAAGTCTTGAAATGTCCTCCAATAACACACTAAGGATGGAATGTTGAATTTCAGAGTATTTCAATAAAGGGTTAAGGTATAAGTGTTGGACAGTGCAAGAAGTGGGTCAAAAGTACCTTATAAAACCAAACTGCTGGGTGTGCATCACAGGTGTAGGAGCTTGTTGGGTTACGGTTCTAACCCTAACCCCATGGGCGCCACAGCCATTGGAAGTGAGTGGGACAACACCCACCCACTTTTTAGGCCCAATAATATCAGACCCACCCACTTTTTAGGCCCAATAATATCAGACCCACCCATTTTTTAGGCCCAA
>JAPQRQ010000008.1:27614125-27627050 GCA_037367365.1 Apogon talboti | reverse complement strand
AGCTCTATATGTAAAGTGTCATGAGATAACTTCTGTTATGATTTGGCACTATATAAATAAAATTTGATTTGATTTGACATTGTGTTAGGGTAAAACACATCGAGGTGGTTTTGTCCGTACCACCCAACACTGTCCATTCTATGCATTAGGAGCTGCGTTTGTCATTTGTTAAGAAGGCGTTAAAAGAAAAGGGCGTCCAGGAGTGTGTGGGATTGTTTTGTTTCTCTGGCTGAACGTCGGTGTGCTGTCACGGCTTCAGTTCTGCGGCTCAGAGGTGAGAGGCTGGCCTGTCACTCTGGATTACCTCTGTCTCAGCGTGGCTTTCATGTGCACTGACAGCCTCAGATAACTTCTACAAGCTGGAGGAACATATGCTTCCCCTCAGTGTTTGGATTGGCTCCCATCAACGGGTCGCAGGTGCATTTACTCTGCGCACAAACAGTGTAAACTAGCGGTCTCACTGCTACAGAAGCTTGAAAGTTGTCAATGATAAAATAAATAACAACTTCAAGTCGTTTGGATGGACGACGCAGCAGCTAGTCGTCGTACCGTTGGGTGTTTTATTCCCACAGTTCAGGCTCAGTTTGTTCAGGCGTACGTGATGCGTGTACAGTACATTCAGGTGGATTTATGAATGGTATGTGAACGAGGCTGGTTCCATTCACAAAAGTCTCTGTGTGCTGCTCTGTGTGTCTGACATTGACATTCTTTGTAGTTTACATTCCTGTTTGTAGCCAGGTAATGGCGTTTATGTCAGGCTGAATGGAACATACCAAACTGGACGGACAGGGTTGTAGCGGCAGAAGCACGCGATGCTCTGTAATCTTCTGACTCTTGCAGGGACACATATGTGCACGCAAACATGCCAGGCAGCCTCACACACATTCCAACCCCATCAGGAATTACTGTATAAGTGTGTAGGTTTTGTATCTGTCGCTGAAATTACAATATAATTGTCATATGCAGACTGGGTATTTTGCAGTCTGTTTTCTATTGTTCATGGGCTGCAGTGAGAGAGGAGCAGAGTTGGCCTTGGCTGCTCAGTAGATGAGAGCAGATGAGGGAGTTCAGAGGTAAGATGAGCTGTCGACGAGTTATTGTTACAGTGCAACCATAACGTGTGGTGGCTCTGCCCCGACAACTCTCTGCTGCGCCGTCTTCTCACGAAAACATCGAGGAAGGGAGGGGAGGATTTACAGCGCCGTGCAATATCTAATGAAGAATCTCTCAGAGCCAGTTATTAGAGCCTGTTGCATCAGATACATGGTGAGCTTGCACAGAGATCACGGTTTTGCACAAACGCCGTGAAAGGCCGTCCTCGGCGGGACAAAAGTGGACAAGCGTCTATGCAAACCTCAGGACAATAGAAACATGAGACGAGTCCTCACAGGGAGCATGTTTCACTGACTCACGGCTCCATTACATGAAGGAACTCTGCAACAAAAAAATGAATGAAACTGTGTGAAGTATCACATGGATCTGAAATGACTCATGGGCATGTATGTGCTGATTAGAGCAGTGATGTCATTTACAGATTTAACAGGGCACTTATGAAGCTTTCATGCAACAGGGTTTACTGACTGATTACTTTCTGTTAGTTTAGATGCAGATGCAAATTTTTCACTGACCCATTTTAAAGGTACAGCTTTAGACTTAGACAAACTATTGATCCACAAGGGAAATTATTTGGTCACAATAACTTAGTTGCATGCAAAAAAAAAGGAAAACAAGTGTGAAGAGATAAAACCAATAATATAAATAGAATACACTAATAAAACAGGGGAAAAAACCAAGATTTGCATATGTACAAGTCCACTTTATAATAATAATGCTGTTTCAGTGCAACAAAGCCAGACCTATTAGGGGTTTCACATAATGCACATCATCGATGCAGAGAATGGAAATTATGTGGAAAAATAAAAAAAAAATAAGATAAAATTCAATAAAACGCAGAGGGAGAAAACAAAATCTTATTCTCCATAGAATTTGGTATTGATTGATTTTCATTTATTTATATGCATCTTTGTGGTGATTTTGAATATCTACTGAATTATTTGGTTCATTTTATTCATTATTTGATTAATTTTCATTCGTTTTTGTGCGTTTTTTGTATATTTTGTGAATTATTTGGTTCATTTTTGTTTATTTTCTTCATTACTTTGTGCATTTTGTTAATTATATTGAACACTTAGTGAATTATTTGGTTCATTTTGTTGCTTATTGGTACATTTTAATTCATTTTCTTGATTATTTTGAACATTTTGTTGACTTATTTGGTTCATTTTGGTTTATTTTCTTTCTTTTGTGCATTTGGTGAATTATGTTCATTTTTGTACATTTTTTAAATACTCTGGTTCATTTTGTTGACTGCCTTGTTAATTTTTCTTCATTTTTTAAATTATTTGGTTAAATTTTAACTTAATCTTGATTGTTTTAATTCATTTTTGTTCATTTTGTCAATTATTTTATTCATGCATGTGAATTATTTTGCTCATTTTTATTCATTTTGTTGGTTAGAGCCTATTTTGTTGATTATTGGTCTGATGTTGTGGAAGCAGAGTACACCTATATCTGCACATAAACATGAATATTAGTGGAAAATGTGTGTTCTATAGCTTAACAGTAACATTGTCATTTTAAGAATATCAAAGCAGAGCATTTTGTGCAAAAAAGTAATATTCTACATAATTTTCTAGTTATGAGGTCAGTAAAAGGATACTAGACTGACATGATAATGAATTAATTTCTCTAAAGGATCCAGTTCATTGTCTTAATTTTGCAATTTTTTAGTCTGGACTTTCTGTTGCAGCTCTCCTCTGTGAAACCACTTGTTGACTTTTGTTATTTGCCTGCTGGGTTTACATCACAGTTAACCATAATCCAGCCTCATTTAATTTCCAAACACTGAGATTTGTGCAGCTTCATTGAGAGCCACCACTTAGCTGTAATCTCTTTGATCGAGGCCTTTTTTTTTCAGTCATACTCGAGCCTGGCCTCCTCCTTTTACTGCGACTGAAATAAGCGTTCTGCAATTACCGGACTTTCTGATGGTGGCACTGACAGCTTCCCATTGTGTTGTGTAAGCCAAGTCACTCCTTCTCGGTGTTGACATGAGCATGCTGAATTTAACACTTAACACAGATCTTAGTGACAGACCTTTGTTTTCTTATGTTTACGCGTTGCTAATTGATGTCAACAGCTGCTACTTTCCTTCCTTCAGTGCGCGGTGAATCAGATATTTGGACAGTAAAGGAAAAACATGCACTAAATATACACTTTCCTAATCATGTAGGTTAACGTGGAGCTAATCTAACATGTGACTGTACCTTCATACAGCAATACTATCACCACGGACAGTGTGTTTTCACAGGCATTTAAGTGTATTAAAGCATTCTCCTTCCCACCCTGGGAAATAAAACATTGCACACCAACTGGAACATCGTGTGAACCTCCTGGTGATAAAATAAAACTCCAAAGTGTGTCACGGTCTGCATATCCCGCCTACCCCCATGCATCAGTTGAGATGTTTCCTAAGAAAAAAAAAAAAAAAGAAAAAGGGATTGTCTACCTGTGCAGTACGTGATATTGTCACGTTTCTATTTTTATCGCTGATGCATTTGCTGGTGGCTGCCATTGTGTTTGTGCACAGTTGGCTCGGTTTGGTAGCTTTGATGTTAAGTTGGAAAAAAAAAAAGAAAAAAGAAAACGTGAGGTCAGGTAAACAACAATGTGGTGCCATTTTGTCTGTCTCGTTTTTGGGAAAACCATTTGCAGCTTCCTGGTGTTGGATATAAGGGGACGGAAAAACCCCTTCCAATTGACCTACTTTTCATGTAATTTCCAATTCGGCTGAAGTTAAACACAGTAATTTCTGACACTGACATGTGGTGTAACATGAACCCGACAGACCATATTTAATACAAGGACTTTTAAGATCAAATGAATCTGGTTTTGTGTCTCCAAACCTTCTGTCGAGGTCACAGTGATCAAAACAAATAAAAATTCACCTGTTAAGAATTGGATTTCATCCACAGCTAGAACATATTAACCCACAATGATTCAATGATGCAAAACAACGCCAATTAAATGCTACATATTCACTGCATAACTCATAGACCTGCAGACTGATACATGTCATGAGAAAGATAATCCAGTGGCAGGATTAGGTAATAAGACCCAACAATTATATGTACTCCAAACATGCTGCTCCCCCTGCGAGCCAGTTTGAGTCACTATCATCATTCCAGTAATGTATGCGGTATCATCATTGGCTGTTCCAGCTCTTACAAACCCATGTCCCAACACATCATTAGCAGCTTACTCACAACCCAGGTCCTTAGTCATGGAAAATAATACGTCTTAAAATCATTTTCAACAAGTACTTTATGTACCCTGGGGTTACTGGTATTCACTGTAACACAGACTGGAGCGCTAAGAAATCACAGACACTGATGATGGTCTCTGTAGTGTGAGGTAATAACAAGGAAATGAACCAGAGAGATGCTTGTGAATCGCGTGAGATCTGACGAGTTAGTTATCTGCTGATTCATGTTTGTTTTATGTTGGCATACTACAGTATCTGGGCACTTTCAGGGAGTGGAACAAGTTAAAAACACATCACAAGTGTCAAAAAGAATCACATATACAGGAAACATGGTGCACCATTAGTGTTTCTGTCCAACATTGAACTGTTTTTTGTTTTTTTTTTTAATTCTAGTGTTAGTGCAGTGTTAACCAAGTAGTTTGTAACCTGTCTGTCTGACGTTGGCTGTGCTTCAGTGTGTAGGATTTACAGATATATAAGAGGATCTGATTACAGAAATGGAATATAATAGTCATAATCATATTTACTAGTGTAAAATCATCTGCATGTAAGAGTTTCTGTGTCTTTGTTACAATAGAATTAGATGTTTATGTCTGCAGAGGGATCAGGATATTTTACAAGGAATCCACCATGTGTCTACAGTCGCTCAGAAAAGACTTCATCCTCATCTTTTTCCAGTTTCATGACAGATGATAACCTCCAGCCTGGGACATGCTGCCTTCCCCACTTTGTAGAATGAGTTTCTCACTGATATGCTATTGTAGATTATTATTATAACTTTTATTTAACCAGGAAAAATGTTTTTATTAAACCAAAAGGCTTCGAAAAGACAAAACAAATACTAGTTCTAATGTGTTCATGTTTTTTACGGCCACCATAGGACAGAGTGTAGTGAGAGCTGATAGTGTAATATGCAATGTCACCACTAGATGTCACTATGTGTCAGTACCAACATAGACATGGAAAAACAATTATAAGTAAAGGTCCTGCCTGAAAAATCCTACAAAAAGCAGCAAAGCTTAGTTTAAGTATTGAAGTTGGTCCCTCTGACTTATATTGTATAATTTATTTATAAATACTGAACCATCCGTGCTGTCGCATGAATCTTGTTGGAGCTTCTTCACATCCAGTTTAATAAACAGAGACACAAGACAAATCTGAGGATTCATCACATGATTAACGAGAGAGGAAAGATGAAAAAAAAAGTCCTGATGCAAAAAATCTGTTTTCAGTTTTTTGACTGTGTAGATCTATGTTTTATTTTTGGCGAGACATTGGATCATTTAAGCGTTTATTGGAATGAAACCGTGTGAGAAGTTGGTGCAGCTGTTAACACCCCATCGACACTGAAATGTGAGCAGAATACATGCTGTTTTTTTTGTAAAATGTCAAGAGACAAACCACACATTCAATCTTCAGTTTGTTATAGTATCCACTGTGTAAAAGCTTAACTTAAGTTGTCAGACAGGGACAAACAGAGGAAAGAGTGTAATATTTCTCTCAGAAATGGGTTAGAGAGGATAAAATAACATAAAAATGAAAAGATTTAGTTCTCAGATTGCACGTAGTACTACAATATTTGAGCAAAAATGTCGATATTTTCCACCACTGGCTGTGTTTTTGTCCACCACACCCTTCTTGGGGCGTAAGTGTCTCTTGCTGCAGGTTCTTAAACTAAAACTCTTGGAGCATCTGACAGTTTATTATTTTTTCCATATTGTGATGTGCAGTGTCAGCAGGGCATATCTGATCTCCCTCAGCCATAGAGCAGCAGGTAAACAGTGCAGCTCTACTCATGGTGGACACAGGTGTACCTGTCCTCAGAGCAGAGGTTACCACTGAGAAGAGGGGCTCGCTGTCCGCCACTGAAGGCCTCTTTGTCGTCTGTCGGTGGTTCTACGCCACGCTAGCAACAAAGGTTCCCTTGAGCATCTGCGGGCCGGGTCAGAGGTCCCGTTTCTCCCAGTCAGGTGAGATAAAAGACAGTCCGGATATCAGCCTCCCTGAGGGCCGTCTGTCACCAGCCCTTATCAGCATCAGGGGAACCTGCTTCATGAGAAAGTCCTCAAACAAGTTCATCGAGGAATGTGATTCACATGTACCCCCCAGGCTCTGCAAGTACCTCCAGTAAGTACTCCTGACATTGGTAAAATCCTCATTCTAATTCGTCCTCCATTTCTGTACAGTAGCTTATTTTTTTTCACCTACAGTACTGTGCAAAAGTAGTAGTCCACCTTTATTTTTGTTGTTTCTCAGGGTTGAAATGATCATACATATTTATTTCTCATTCTCTTTTATTCGGATGTGACAAGAAAATACAGGAAATATGTGCACAGCCTTAAAAGACGTACAAAAAAACTGAACTAAATTGGTTGTAAAGGTTAAGGTCACTATTTAGCGTGAGTGACCTTTGACCCCATGAAAAGAAGCAGCACGAACCATTAGAAACATCTGACATGTGTTGAATGAAACCTGGTATAAAACATCAGAAAATAAATGTAATAAATCTCATATTGTCTGAACAAAAGGGTTAAAGACATGTTAAGTGCAAAGGGAGGTCATACTAAATACGACAACTGTGGTTTATAGAAGCTGTTTTTACCTGAAACTTTAGTTTTTCCTGTTGTACATACTTCAAATATATCAGTTTGGATCTAATACATAGACTTAGGAATGCATATATTTACTAAACCAACAAACCTAATGTTGGACAAAGACTTTTGCACAGGACTGTACATCTATAAGATTGACTGAGTGATATTGTTATCCTCTCCTTGGAAACATAATCCACATAATCCAGTTATCTAACACTATAAACCATACACTATAATCACTACTATGCAGAGTTTTCCCCACTCATTTAGGTGAAAAAAAACAGCATTCTCTAAAATACTACAGGTTTTATTTTTTGTATCACATCAAATATGCAGATTTTTTGATTTATAACATGGACTTCCACAGATTAATTACACACAAATTGAGGTTAAAGCTTTTTTTTTTTTTTGGCATGACATTGGCATCTCAGTGTAATTCAGGAATTCTGCATCTCCTCTGGGATAAATTGCGTAGGAAATGTTAAATGTAGAGAAAATTCATTTGAAGTTACCGTAAAAATAGTGTAAGTGCTCGACTGGTAGCACTTTACACGACACCAGAAGTTTATTATTTTATACCTGGTCTGTGTTTGAAGAGTGGCTTTAATTAGTTTGTGCTGACCTCAACTTATTACCCAGAATGAAAGTAACTCATGGTTTTTGTTGAGGAACACTATTGAGGAAAAGTTCTGTGGTCTAATTTGGGTAAAGAACCAAAGTTTCAATGGGATATCATGACTCATGCAAATATACACTCCACTTTTAATTGCCATGTTATCTGTATGCATTATAAGCTTTCCGTGTGTATGTTAGGGTTATGTGAACCGGAGACCTTGGTGTAAATTGACACGCAATCAAATGGCGTTGAATAATACGCGAAAGGTCAAAAATGCATTGGTATTGCACGATAAATGCCATAAGAACTGGTGTGACATACAATGCGATTTCATGAGATCAATGTCTTAAGTTTGGAAAACACAGATGTGCGGTTAAACAGGCCCCTATTCACTGAGCTTTTTTCAGTGCAAATCTCTTAAAAACGAATCTGAATTTGGTGGCGAAAGTGTTTCTTCAGAGCTGTTTTTGTTGACTGTATACAGAGAAAAGATAGAAGACGTAGTAAAACTCCCAGTCTACTGTAACAAAGTAGTCTTTCATACTACATGGAAAGTAAAAAGCCGTTTTCTTCGTATTCCTCTCCTGCCAAAGTCATATGTCAGAGGTGGCGGGCGGATGATCTCACAGTGAACCCGTCCACAGGGGTAGGCACGAATGACACACAGAATCCATATGGAGTCATGTCTCCTCCACGTCAAAGCCAGACCCTCCATCTGGAAGCCTCTTCTAAACCTCTGCAACTGACACTGGCCATGTCATGTCATCAACACTCCTCCCTGATGATGGGAAAAAAACTTCAAATGGAAAGTGTCAGCGCCCGGCGGAGTCAGAGCGGAGCAGCTACACACCATCTGTTCTGTCCACTCCCAGCGCTTCCACCTCGCACATCATGATCCAATCAGAGGAGGCAGGGGAAGGGGTTTGATTGGGTTTGTTTTCTCATCCTTGAGCCGAACCCTGCAGATCCATCCCGTGTAAATGACGTTCAGATGGGACGAGTACGAGCAAGGAAAGGAAAGGAAAGGGAAGGTGTAAGACAGATCTGCAGAGCGCCTATTAGAGATATTTGTGTGGCCGTCAAGATTATGAATCATGTTCTAAGCTTTTGAAGCTCAAAGGATAGATGTACCCTCAGCTTGAAACCATGCAACAGGGTAATCATCGCCCTGCACGAGGAAAAGCTGCTTTCCAGTGACTGGTGAAAGGTCTCAGCTTTCTAAATGTGCCTCCAGGGTTTTTCCAACATAGACTGTGTACAAACCCATGATGTCAGACTTTCAACACCACACACGGAAGTAGTACTGTCAGACATATACTGCAGCAGAGGCATTTACATTTACTCCATGTAAGTGAATGTATTTCAGAATTGGGCTCATTTTAGCTTGATCTCATTCTCAGAGGGTCAAAGGTTAACATCCTATGTCGCACATTGTAATATTATTTAGTTGCTTTACCTTAAATTTTTCTAACTTACATCAAACTCTTTGCTTCATTCAACACTCTTTTGGCAGAAGATGCAACACTATTGTAATTTTCCAATCAGGTCTTTTTAGTTGCATTTTCAGTTTGTGCATTAAAGCCCCTGAGTCTTAATGCCAAAAATAAATAAGTAAATAAAGATTTTCACTCTTTGCATTTACATTTGCTGTCTGTCAGTGAATGTATTTCCCCTGTTAACTATTTTGATTATGTGAAATTTCAGAATAAAATTTATTTCAGCTACTTTTTATTTGATCCTATTCTCAGAGGGTCAAATGTTAATTTGCTATTTTGGACATTTTAATGTTATTTAGTTGCTTTACCTTTAATTTTTCTAACTTCAATCAAACTCTTTGCTTTACTCAATGCTCTGAACTCAACCCTATCATCATTTCTAATCAGGTCTTTTTAGATACATTTTCAATTCATGCATAAAAACCCTGAGTCTTAATGCCAAAAATAAATAAGTAAAAAGTTTTTAGTCTTGGGAGTGATGCAAAAGTTGTAAAACATAAAGGAAGGTAAGTGGAACGGAGATAATTGATGAATTATTATGTGTGTGCCAATGAGGAAACAGCAGCGTTCATTTAATTTAATTAATACAAGAATAAACAACATCTATACTGCAATAGAAGGAAAACAGTAGAGCAAGGCCTCCATGTATGAGCAGACGCAGGAACAACTGTTGGACCAACGCTTAGATAAACTGTAAACCAGTGTGGAATATTATAAAAACAGTATTTTTCATCTAATGACAGAATATTCCTCCATAAATTGGATCTTTGTCGCAGTGCTCATTTACAGATTTCAGTCTTACTTTTTTATGCTGTTTTTAGAGTCATGTCTTCCAGGTTACAGTTATACATCACCCTCTTTTCTTTACTGTGGTTGAAGATGTTTTTGTACATAAAACATATTTAATTTTCCGAAAATTAAAACATAAAACAACATAAAACATATTTAATTTTCCGAAAATTAAATATGTTTTATGTACAAAAATTATTTTGTACATTATTTTATTTATGACTGTTTTAGTCCAACACATGTATAAGATAAGGTTATACATAAGGTGAATGATTGACTAATATGAACAAATCAAAAATTCCATAAATGTTGTAAATATAAATACATTGTTCTCAGTCTCAGTGTCGTTTCTACATGTTTTTCCCTCTTTGTGTCAGGTGAAGGATCAAAGCCTGTGATACGCCTCGTCCAGTCGCCTGTCTCAGCCCGTCCCATCTTGTCTTTGTCCAGTCAGCCTGAAAATTGCACCTTTGGGATACAGTGACGTGTTGTGGAATCTGCAGGTAAACTTCTCTGGGTTCCCCATCACGTACGCATTTACAGTTTCTCATTGTTTTGCACGACAATTCATGCCTCACCATGAGTCAGCACCAGAGAAATCTGATCGTCACCATGAATTTGAGAAATTAAATAACACCCAGTCATACAACTTTAACTTTTAGTTCTGTTTCCCTTCACTGCAATCATTTATTGTATCTTAAAGACATTTCTGTCAGATCTCAGTGCTACTTAGGTTGTTTAGGTAGCTCTCTTGTAAAATCCTGACATTATAATTACTGTCACCGACATACCAACAGCACTGCCTTAGATCTTCACCGGTTGTTGTAAGAGAAAGCAGTTAAAGTCAGAGATTCGTTTAACCCTTTAACCTCTGATGTGTCTGTGATGAGCGTTTTTAATGTATGAATTATTTTGAATATTCCTAAAAATTCAACTGTTTACTCAATTGAATACATTTCAAAACATGCTGATAGAATAGATCTTGTTCTTTCCATAGACATCTGAGCATGCTCAGTTCACCCCCCCGGCCGCCTGTGTAATGGAGGGCAAAACACATGAGACCAACTCGCTATAAAAATAGACGGTTTAGGCTTTTTTTGCACCGTTTTCCTCGTCGTTTTTTGTTTTCACTGTTGTTTGCAGTGTTGTCATGATTTTCCTTTATTTATTTTTTTACTGTGTTTTTACTGAGTTTTGATCATGTAACTGCTTAATGGAGTTCAACCAGGTGCCAGCAGCTGGACTGATTTATTTATTTAAAAAAAATAATAAAAAAAAGAGCCCCAAAACAAAAACTACTGGGCCAAAATACTCAAATACTTGTTCAGTGTGTTCCAGTTTATGATCCACATCCTAAATCTCTTATAGATGTACATTCTGAGAACACAGAGTAAAACAAAACCACTGAAGAAAAGGAACACAAGCACATACCCACAGCAGCTTTTATGACACTGAAACAGATGACAATTCACAGCAGCACATTCACCTGGAATCATGTCTCAGGGGTTAAAGGGTTAAACCACAATTACACAGTATTTTGTAAGTTTAACTTTTTTTTTCTTTCCGTGACTAAAATAGAAACTGCAACTTCACCTAATAAGGGAAGTGAGTGATATCATCATTTCTGAATATTGTCTGGGTTGTGTCACGTCAAGCAACTTCCGTCTTTGCTGTAAATGTCATTTCTTGGTCTTGAAGAGTAGGAGGTTTTCTCTTTGAGCATGTTTGCGGTACATGTTCATGTCAGTCTCCTTCACAAACGTCTAATTCTGACACTGCTCTTTTCTTTATGGGTATTTTTGCCCCAAGCAAGAGGTTTGTAGGTTGTTTCTTCATCCCGTATTCAAGATTCAACACCGCCTCGTCAGTCCTCGTCCTGTGAACACGTCTTCTTTAGTCCAAAACAACCATCAGATCTGGAGCTTGGTCCTTTGAGGTCTCACCTGCTGGAAGTCTCTCCTAAAACCTTAATTATCATCCTTGAATTATTTTACAGATGCTTTTCCCAACTGATCAATTAACATGCATGTCCATATATGGATTTAATGTGTGTTTTGAGGTTCTGAATTGGAACATTTTTACGGAAACTGGAAAATTTTAGAGAAACAAATTTTCTGAATTTTGCAAATCTTTTTTTTCCCCTCGTGGTTTTAAGTAAATACATACAAAGAAAATAGAAACAGCTTTTTAAAAAGAAAATATAAATTCTTATGAAGTAAACATTGAATGACAGATTGATCTGCTGTTTGCTGCATCTCCTAGATATTCTATAAATTTTACCTGTATTTACTTATTTATTATTACAAAAAATGGTGTAGTTTAGTCTAATTAACAACATAGTTAATTAGGTTTATGGTTAAAATTGTTACTTCTATCTTAATTTTAGCTTATTTACCCATATTTTCAGTATAAATGTACTATTAGTTCTCATAGTGGACATGTGAAACACAATTTCAGTTTTATATTTCACATAAAAATGACAATAATCTACCTATCTAGAAGTATGTAGTATAATGAGTCACCTGGACGGATGAGAAGACTGAAGTATTCTTTGGTTTTCTCTCTGAAAAATCTAATTATAGTCATTTTGTATGAAAAACAACAGAATGCTTTCCTTCTTCTTGTTCTTCTCTGTTCACCAGTCATGTGTAATGTAGCCTAAAGCACCACCTACTGATGCTCCTAGAATATTCACTGATGGAGACACATAATTTTAGTTTTTGCAGTCTTTCAAAAGTTTGCTTTCAATTTGACATTTGATGTAATCACAACTATTGTTAAAAGAGTTTACAATGCCTTTGTTCAAAACCTGTAGCTTATGTCATTTATACTGCAGTTTCCTAGAGCTCATTCACTGTTTTCAGAACTTTTGAAGAATGATACATGCATTTGATTAACCACAGCTGCAGAAATTATGATCAGAATGTTTACAGTAAAACCTCATTCCTTCAGCTAACTGGATGAAGCTAACTCAGCCCATGTTCAGACGTTTGATGAAGTGGCTTTGGTATCCATATGTGCTTGCTGTGAAGTAAACAAAGCTGTGATACAGTAGGGTCCACTGGACCGTACCTGCAGCTCCCAGACTGGCATCAGATACCCCCCC
>JAPQRQ010000008.1:27591040-27604372 GCA_037367365.1 Apogon talboti | reverse complement strand
GGTTGTGTTCGGGCAGTTTGACATTTGGAGTCACCGGGGTTATTCAGTCGTAATGAGGCGCTCGCGGTCGGACCAAAGTAAAAAGGCTTTGCCCCAGCGCTCAACTCTCCCTGAATCATCGCCAGTTCGGTTTGGTGTAGTCAGACCAATCACACGGCGGCGTTTTGATTAATCTCTAATGGAAAGTAATTAACAAGATGGGGCCATACGGATGTGTGTGTGTGTCTGTGTGTGGTTCAGCAGTGTGCGCCCCCCCCCGTGTATTTATTCTGTTTGTTAAATGTTGATCAGAATTAATCAATTCATAAAAAATTTTATCAGTGTATTGCAACATTCTTTGAAAGAGGCTTGTATTTGCTTAGAATTTTATCAGTTGTAATTTTGCCACTAGGGGCAGCAGAAATGACTTTAGAAAATAGTTTTGATGAATTTATTGATGTGACCACTTGCTAAACATCATCTTAAATGATTGTGTCTTGAATAACAATTGTTTCATGAACAGTCCGGACAAGTGCTTTTAAGAAAAAAATATCCATTTCCTCCTCTGCTAAATGCTCCAGTAGATGTCCAGAGACAGTAGATTTAAGATATGACATCAGAACATAGAAAAAGTGAAGAAAAAGTGACATTTTCAGCAAAATATATAATTAACTGAACATGCAAACAATCATCTACAACTACTGTCATTGATCCAACTCCATGGGTTTTACTGGTGAATCAGTGTTGAAGATGACTGTGTTTCCATGGTAACTACGGAGCCTCTGAACATCCAAATGGGTCATATCTGATGACCATGAAAAGATGAAAAACTGCATTTTCTAAACTATTAAACATTTTATCAGTTTATCTGGCTTTGAAACATCATCAATTCAAAAATGACTTTATCTTGAATGTGCTTATGAATAGTCTTAATAGAAGCTATTTTAACAAAAACTATCCATCTCCTTGGCTGCTTAACCCTCTGTTGTGTTCATTAGCTAATGGTGAACTCAGATTATGGAGATGTAGTCGATGAGAGCTGTGTGAATCAACCAAAACAGTGACAATGGAAAATAAAAACAGCCAACTGAAAGACACTGGAACTCGATGTAAATCTGATGGAAAACAGGGTCAGGTAATAACATTCTACATGTGACCTACAGTACACACACTCATTATGTCACTTATTTACATTTAAATATTTATAAATGCTGCTTTAAAAATACTTCTTGTCTTCATTGGTTAATTTTCATCAGCCTTAGCTAGTGCTTCTGTTCTTTTTCTTGATCTTTTATTCTATCAAGTCTGTTTCTATGAATAGTTGTATTGTACTTTCTACTCCATGTGTTTCTAAAAGTCCTTATTGTGTTACATGTTGGTGGAAAACTGGGCTCCAATGCTGCAAAGTAACTGAATACTTTTACACTTTAAGTATAAATCGGAGGTATTTTTACTTATGCCTGTATTTGTACTTATACTGATGTCTGTTTTATTTATTTCTGCTGCCTGCTGAGCCAACTGTATCAAAATTTAATTTTTGATGTAAAAATCTGGAATGACAAATAAAGTCTGTCTGTGTCTATGTCTAAATGCTTATTACCTCTATTTTTATTATGTCATACCATAAGTTGAAAATAAAAACGTTAGAAACAAACAATATTTATTTTCAGTCTTAAATTATTTCATAATCTACATTAACTGTGATGCATTGAACTAATATCTCAGGTTCTTTTGTAGATATTATCCTAAATCTCATAAGAAACTGAATTCGGCTCCTAAGCAATCTGTATATTCTAACATGAAAAACTGTATTTTGCCTGAATTATTTACATGTATCAATAGGATTAGTAGATCAGTTATTGATTTTAGATGGCCGTTTAGATTTTTGAGGGGAAAAAGGCTGAAAAACAGCAGAAAATGACAAGTAACAGGTCCAATTACTTCCAAAGCTGTACCATCTGCACTAATTTTGCATTATTTATGTTTTTAAGTTTTAAGTTTACATCATAAAGTCATCCAAGCGTCTGATATGCATGACTCCAACATTTCAACACATGCACGGCTGATAAAACTTTTTGTCAGCGGCTTCCTGAAAAGCGTCTCTATTCTGTGTAAATCCCTGAGAAGCGTGAAGTGGGAGGCCTGTGTTCAGTGAAGTTGTCAGTGTCTTCCCCTTCAGTTGTCACCCCTATGATGAAGCACATGTGCGTGACTGCTCTGCACCTTCAGAATAGCCTCGGGCAGTCGCCTGTATTCCCCACAAGTTCACAGCGTTGATTTCAAGAGTAAGATAAGCCCTGTAAGTGCTGCTAAAGGCGTGCAGCTCTTCTGAGGTCTCTGTACGCGTTTCCAATAATTACAGGCATAAATCACAGTAAAGGCTCGTTTCATTTAAAATTCGTTTTTACACATGAGGTAACTTCCTAACACAGCCTCCTCGGATTTCCTCCGTATGAAACCATGATCTGAATGTGAGAAATGTTGCAGGAATCAGACGTGATCGGCGTCGCACCAGGCTGGAGCTGCTTAATATAAATGTACCGAGGCTGTCTGAGCAAATCATCACCTGGACACACCTTCCCGAGCTCCTCCCTCACCTCCATGTCTCATTCACACGCGATGAGCAATTCAGCTGTCAGTCAAGCAGGAAGACAAACTGCTGTTGAAACAGAACGGGCTGGAAACGAGGAGCTTTAGGGGCCCCAGGCAGGAGCGTCTGTGTGGGCCCTCAGTGTACGTCACCTCACTGCACCTCAGAGGGGATTACCTAACGGACTCAGTGTCCAAACAACAAATGTGGACATTAAGGGCTATTTTTAGTCTTATAGTAACACTTATAGTACTGTGGTGACTGAATCTGTGTATGAAACTGCAATGATAGTTAAAAGGATTAATGCATATTTAATTTAGTTTAGATTTTTTAAAATCATTTTTAATACCCCTAAAGACCTAAAACTATTTTGTGCTGGTTTCCAAACAGGTTTTTTTCTCCACATTTAACCTGTCCTAAATGATCTACAGCATTTATTATTATTATATTAGGATTATTGTCACATTATGTGTTTACTGCACCTCAGATGGGATTACCTAACGGACTCAACATCCAAACAACAACAAATGTGGGCTTTAAGGGCTATTTTTAATCTTATAATAACACGTATAGTAATGTGGTGACTGAATCTGTGGATGAAACTGCAATGATAGTTAAAAGGATAAATGCATATTTTGTTTTGCCGTGAATCTAGATTATATTTTTTACATTTTAACCCCTAAAAAGACGTGAAACTATTTTTTGCTGTTTCCCAAATAATTTTTTTCTCCATATTTAACCTTTCCTAATTAATCTGCACCATTTATTGTTATTATATTAGGTTTATACTCACATTATGTGTTGTATAGTATGTTTTTTTTCTGCTTTGTTTCTTGTGACACCATGGGCTTTAGAGTTTTGTCATTTCAGTTTTGTGTCTGTACTGTACATATGGAATAACTGACAAATAAAGCTGACTTTGATTATATATTAGTGTATTTTCCTATATTGAATTAACTGATTATGCAGATGTTTATAAAAGTAAATCAGAGTAAATTCAAAAGTTATTATGTCAAACCAGAGAAGAGTGAAGAAAAAGTGAATTTTTAAACAAAATACAGAACTGTGTATAAGCTCTAGTCCAACACTGTATTTGTTGGTTTAGTAAAGTTCTAATGTCCACACATATGCATCTGTCTCTGTATTTAGATCCAATCTGATATATGTGAAGTATGTACAGCAGGAAAAACAAAAGGTTCAAGGAAAAACAGCTTCTCTAATTCAAAGTGGTCGTATTTAGTGTGACCTCTCTTTGCACTTAACATGTCTTTAACCCTTTTGTTCAGACAATATTAGATTTATGGTATTAGTGTCTTTTAAGGTTGTGCACATATTTCCTGTATTTTCTTGTTGCATCTGAAGAAAAGAGAATGAGAAATAAATATGTGCACTCACTTCAACCCTGAAAAACAACTCTGATAAAGGTGGACCTAGACTTCTCCACAGTACTGTAGATCATTTACTAACTTGAAAACACGCATCTACAACCACTGTCATTTATCAGCCTACATGGGATTTACTGGTGAATCAATGCAGAGAGGATGACAATGCATTTTACTCAAATTACTTCAATGTATTGATAGGATTATTAGTCAGTAAATATTTCAGATCAGTAGATGCTTTTGAACACCAGTGGCTGTTTAGGTCTTTGAGGATTATAAAAAAAAGTTTTGTTTGTTTTCCCTTCACCCTCCAAGATACACTTCTGCTAAACAAGAGAATAAAAATTAATCTAATCCAGAAAATGATGGTGAGACATGAATTAAATGGCAGCTACAAATACAGTATATAGGAATATACATCATTTTTATAGGTTAATCTTTGAAAGTGTATCTTTTGCAACTCCAAGTTTTATCAGATAAAGCAGCCTCTCTCTTTTCTTAAAATTTGTGGAATTATTTCAAATACAGCAGTGACACAATGAGATTTAAAGCCACCTTGTATTACTGAGAGCCTTTCATCAATGCTATTCACAGTAAGTGGTTTTAAACTAAAAATGTACTGAGTCAGTCCCATGACCACAGATGTTCAGGATCACTAGTTTGGTCACTTATGCTCCACTGACTGACCACAGACACACCAAACACACAGACCTGCCTCTATATTGAATCACTGAGTAACACACACACACACGCACGCGCACACACACGCACACACACACACACACACACACACACACACACACACACACACACACACACACACACACACACACACACACACGCACGCACCCAAAATTGGATAAATCCAGTATACACTGTAAAATTAAAAACAAGGGAGCAAGACCAGCTTGGGATCAGTCTAATAACTGGGCTCTTCCATGGAAAGAGGTTGGGACCAGTCATTTATTCCCACGTTTGTCTCCACCCTCAAAACTCTGCAGAAATGAAACAAAGTCACATTGTCACCTTGTGAGAGGTTCATCCCGGTGAGACAATTGGAGGATCCACAATCAGTAAGTCAATGTGTTCTTTATTCTTAGATATTTTTGCAATGTGTAGGTTTAAAGGATGAAAGAGATTATACAGTTATGACAAAAGGCTGAAATTAGACCCTGATTATTGGTGTTAGATATAGCTAATATTATAATATCCTTGTGTAGTCTTAGTGTTTAGACCATAAAACAGCAAAAGTCTGTTGAAACTGTGATTTATCAGAAATTACGCAATAAAATACCAAAATGATGGCAAAGTATTAAGAATATTAAAATATTATGGGTTAAAAATATAGTCTATTCAATAACACTGGTCTACATTTTTTTTTTTTTTTAGAAATTGTCAGCTTCAGAGATTAAATGTGTTAAATGTTACTTATTTTAATAAGATTAATGGGAAAACAAATGACAAAAGTGCTGGTTTGCTGATGTTTTCCAGGTATATGATAAAGTGTTATTACACATATGTATTGGTTTGTGTACATTTATACAACAGATTTATAAATCTTCCACTAGATAGAACCTGTAAAGTGAATGTATTGTAATGTGCAGACAGTGTTTTGAAGTAGATCTGGTTTCTCTGAGACAAATATTCCTTTGGAGTAAAACCCATTCTCTCTTTAATTCTCGAATTTCACATTTTGACTCATGACTGTATCTGTGAACCTTCAGCCAACCAGCATTTTTGACTTGATTTTTCTTTATCAGTGTTTCACACGTGGTAAAATTCCACTACTTATTTTCTGGAAGCATTTTACTTGGAGACCAGTGTTAATAAAGGAAAAGCAAATTTACAAAGTATTTTATGGTCTAATTTAGAATAAAATTGCGATAATTGTGTTTAACTTAGTGCGCAATCAGTGACGGACGGAGAATACATAATTAAGCAGGAATCCTTTAAAAATGATTATTCTTTTTTAAATAAATGCATGTGATGGGGCCGGAGTCTGATCTGGGTCCGGTTCAGGTCAGAGGACACCGGGTTTATCTGACGCCGCTGTCCGCGGTCCTGAAGCGCAAAACCCCGAATCTCGTCAGAAAAACGGTTCAAACTAGACCCGAGCACACAACCCCAGACCCGTCATCCGGCTGTTGTGATCCCTCAGAGGCTGAACTGAACACAAACACGTCAAAAAGGCGGACAATAACACAACAAACACAAAAACACGACGCGTCAAAGCGAATCGCTGAACCTCGACGGTCTCAGCGGCTGGAGACGCGTCGCGGCTGCGGAAGGCGCACCAGGAACGGACCCAGGTCTTCCAGCGGGTCTGAAGACGTGTAAACAGAAGAACAGTGCTTTACTCTCCGGTGGCGCATGTCCACAGCTCCCTTTTATGCATTAACGCGTAGTTTTAGACTTTATAGTAAAAAAAAATACACCAGGTTTAATCCAACGTCCTGCAGGCGAGACTCGTCTGCATCATGAAGGTTAATTAGAGGAAATTAATGGGTTTCCAACACGGGGCTCGCCTCCTCCTGGTGGTTTGGTGGGAAAGCACACCCGAACTGCTCTAAAACATTGCACATCAACGCATCTGATGCATCAGAGAAAATACAGAAAACACGTAAACTCGACACATTATTGTCGATTTTATTGCGCATCTTTAAAATGTACAATAAAAAGTAACTGCGGCGCCGAGGGCATTAATCTAGTCTGTAAGATGTAGAAAATTACATATTTTAAATGAGTAAAAGGATTTTCTTTTTGTTTTGGCAAAAAAAAAAAAAAAAATCAAAGCTTTCTTTTTTAAAATTAAGAAATAGGCTATAAAGCAATAAAAATGAAACCACATCCAAGCTGTATAATAACCTAAGATGCGCACTTTGCGTAAAATCCAAACTCTATAGGCCTAGTATTTTAAAGACATACACTAAGCTGTTATCAATACTTCCACCTAATAAACATATTTTCTTTACTTTACACACAACAAATCACCTGAAAGTCGCTTTGTAAAATTAGATAAAATACCAGTAACACATTTGCTAAAGTCCAACCTTGTAGTACATATCTTGTCAGCGCACAACGTTAATATTGCCTCTAACTCTACGTTTTTAGCCTGTGTTTCCACGGGCAGCGACTCGCAAAGGCTTGTTTTTAACAGTAGCCTATTATAAAATTGTGGATTCATATTGAAAAACACATTATTAACATAATAATAATAATAATAATAATAATAATAATTATTATTATTATTATTATTATTATTATTGTTATTATTATGAGGCTATTATTTATTTATTTATTTATTTGACCTTTATTTTACCAGGTGAAATCATTTGAGAACAGCTTCTCATTTACAATGATGACCTGGCAAGATGCCCCAGCATTATTATTATTATTAGACTCTCAAAATTACTATTAACAGTGGCTTAGTTGTAATAGCTACTACTACTACTACTAATAATAATAATAATAATAATAATAATGACTATAACATCTCTTTTAATCCCTTATAACAAAACCTGATAAATAGGCAATGAATGCGGCGTTTAGGAAATTAGATAAATCGCCTCAAGTCCTATCCTACAAAAAAAAACATCTCTTTGCCTCATCAGCTGCATAATGGGAGGTAAATGTGTAAAAATGCCACCGCCTCACAAATAAATAAATACTGTATATATAAACATACAGTATAAAGTTTATTCGCTCCCATCGGTCGTAATGTAACCGCTGCTCCCTGTGACGCACGGAGGGACGAGAGAGAGGGAGGGAGAGAGGGAGGTGGGAAGAGGAGGAGGAGGAGGTGGGAGGCTGGTGTGAAACCCTTTGCAACAAAACCTTCCCACTGTAACAAAGCAGCGCACCGACTGACGCTGACGGGCCGACCGTGATGCTGCGCCGTTTGGGGATAAAATAAATGAGTTGACTTGGTGCAGCAGCGGCTCAAAGCATGAGCGGGCGGCGGACAGAGCGCAGGCAGCGCACTTTGTGAATGACTCCACAACTCAAAGGAACACTTCAAATCCTGTCAACGCCATTTATATAGGTTTTATTCTTTTTTAATGGATTTAAGTCATTTGAAGTGAGGGAGAGGGTTTTTACGCAGCAGTAAAAATCTGGATAATCCACTCTGGTAAATCATCAGCCCCTCATTACTTTTTTTTTTTTTTCCTTCATGTAACTTCACACACCTCTGCACTTTCTAGACCAACATCAAATAACATGATATGGTTCTGGTGATCCCCTGCAGGCTCCCAGTCATGGATGTCATACAGGAGGAGATTAACACAGCGAAAACCAGAGCTCTGCTGCTGGCATGCGTGACTCTGCTGTTCTCCCTCCACCTGTGGCGGTGGCTCCGGCAGGACTCGGTCGCTTGCATGCCCGGTCCGTTCCCGTGGCCGATCGTCGGGAACGCGGCGCAAATGGGCAACGCACCGCACCAGTACTTTGCGCGCATGGCGAAGAAATACGGCAACGTTTTCCAAATCAAACTGGGCTCCCGGACAGTGGTGGTGCTGAACGGGGACTCCATCAAACAGGCGCTCATAAGGCAGGGGGCTGAGTTTGCCGGCAGACCTGACTTCGTCTCCTTCCAGTACGTCTCCAATGGTGACGGCATCGCCTTCAACACCATCACGGACTGGTGGAAGGTGCACCGCAAAGTGGCGCACTCCACTGTCCGCATGTTTTCCACCGGCAACCCGCAAACTAAAAAGACATTCGAGCATTATGTGTTCTGCGAGGTTAAGGAGCTTCTGCAGCTTTTACTGTGGAAATCGAAGGAGCATAACTATTTCCAGCCCATGACATATCTGGTGGTGTCCACGGCGAATCTGATGAGCGCAGTGTGTTTTGGGAAGAGGTACTCCTATGAGGACGAGGAGTTTCGGCAGGTGGTGGGAAGGAATGACCAGTTCACCAAAACAGTGGGAGCAGGGAGCATAGTGGACGTAATGCCCTGGCTCCAGTTCTTCCCCAACCCCATCAAAACCATCTTTGACAACTTCAAGACGCTCAACTTTGAGTTTAATTTATTTATTCGAGATAAAGTCATGGAGCACAGAAAAACTATCCAGTCCAGCGTCATCAGGGACATGACAGATGCCTTAATAGTAGCTCTGGACCAGCTGAGAGATAAACATGGGGCTTCATTAGATAAGGACTATGTGGTTCCTACTGTTGGGGACATTTTTGGAGCAAGTCAAGACACTCTGTCCACAGCACTGCAGTGGATTATCCTCATCCTTGTCAAGTAAGCAACTCTTCATTAACCCATAAAAACCCAGTGCTACTTTTGGGGCCGTTCCTAAATGAATTTTTCTCCCTATTTAACGTTTCTTAAGTGATTTATCACTCTTTATTATAATATTGTCTTCTTAATTTTGCATTATTTCAGTGAAAATCATGTACTTTCCTATATTTAATTCACTGATGTTGATTAAAGCTCTGATTAAAATTGAGGGTTATTATATCAGAAACAGAAAAAACAGAAGAAAAAGTGACTTTTCAGCAAATCTATCTTTTTGAACATAAATCAAGTGTGTCCATCCACTGTCATTTATCAAAGCCCTACTGATGAATCAATGTTGTAGAAGATGACGGTGTTTCCACATTCACTCCGGAGCCTCTGAACGTCCAAATGGGTCATATCTGATGACCACAAAAAGATGACAAACTGCATTTTGCACCAATTATTTACATGTATTGATAGGATTAGTGGATCAATAGGTTTCAAACAGTTTAGATCAGTAGATGGTTTTGGTCAACGGTGGGTGTTTGGGTCTTTATGGGCTAAGGGATTATTTTGTTATTTAAGGAGGTATGATTGAAAATAACCTGGAGGGGTTTGATGTTGCTTTTCAGCTGTCTGGACTTGAGTATTTGTTATGTAAGAGCCCAGTGAAGAGCCTAGACACAGGCTTCATGTAAAGGTCTGCAATTGCACAATAGTGAAAGTGAATGAAATGCTCCGTCAGCACTTTACCATTCAAGAAAACAGATCAGGCTGATTTCTCATGAGGTCATTTTCTCATCTGGTCTGGCTTCCCCTTCAGTCACTAGTTATAAGACATAGAAAAATGCTCTGCTTTCAATAATATTTTTATCACTAATATGGTTTCAGGTAACAAAAAAAAAAAGTCCAATCACCTCTTTAGAAAGTTTTTAAAATGACACATCCTTCCAGTTTTTCTCACTGCATGTGTAAAAGTTGCAGACTATATTCCAATAGGCTCTAAATGAATCATGATTTAATGTCACAACTCTGGATCGAAGCCATTAAACTCAGGTTATGAATGAGCGAAGAGATGCAGCGAAAAAATGTGTGAAAAAAAAAAAAACTGTCAAGAGTGAAACTTGACATAACTCTGCACCGTCACCAGTGAATGAGAGTGAAGGAACATGAAGGACCTGTTTCTGAGTTTAGAGGGACTGTAATAATCCAGACTCACACTGAGCTGGAAACCATCATTTTCAATAAGGGAACACTCGACTTCTGCAGAACGAGTTTGTAACAATGTGCTTCAGTTACTCTGTGGTGGAGGAAGTACTTAGAGCTTTTAGTTTAGTGAAAATAGCAACACCACAGCGTGAAAAGTCCTGCATTTGATACCTTGAATAAAAGCATTAGCACCAAAGGTAGCAGAATTTAATGGACAGTTAAAGGATTATAATTATTGATGTGTTAATCTTACGCATTACAGCTAAAAGTTAGACTCAATTTACTGTATAATCATATAATAATAATAATAATAATAATAATAATAATAATAATAATAATAATGGTAATTGATAAAAGTACATCCTTATTTATTACTAAGATTTAATTTTATATTAGCAGTGACTATTTCCAATACAGTCAGTGAAAGCAACCTAAAAAAGATGCCATGAAAGTATAAGTAGTAGAAAATAAGTTCCAATATCTCAGATTTGATACATTCGACCACTAATATTTTAACGTTTTCGGATTATATCATCAAATCAAGTGTTATGATGCATTATATTTCGCTCAGAGTGTATAGATTTGATGCCTTTAAAACAGCAGTGTGAGCTCTATGTAACATGGTTCTGACCTGTGCTTGCAGATATCCAGACATGCAGGTGCGTCTCCAGCAGGAGGTGGACAAAGTGGTGGACCGCACACGCCTCCCGTCCATCGAGGACCAGCCGCATCTGCCTTACGTCATGGCCTTCATCTACGAGGTGATGCGATTCACCAGCTTCGTGCCGCTCACCATCCCCCACTCCACCGTCTCTGACACCTCCTTCATGGGCTACACTGTACCAAAGAACACTGTGGTCTTTGTCAACCAGTGGTCCATCAACCACGACCCGGAGCTGTGGGAGCATCCAGAGACCTTTGAACCCCAGCGTTTCCTCAGCGACGGCGTCCTGAACAAAGACAAGACCAGCAGCGTGCTCATCTTCTCCTTGGGCAAGCGGCGGTGCATCGGTGAAGAGCTGTCCAAACTGCAGCTCTTCCTCTTCACGGCGGTGATGGCCCACCAGTGCAACATCAGCACAGACCCCGCAAGACCTCCCAAACTGGAATACAACTATGGTCTGACTCTAAAACCTCACGCTTTTTACATCAAAATGCTGTTAAGAGATGATGCAAATCTGCTGAACAACAATCAGACGCTCACTGCAGATACCAAGGAGGTGAATGGCAACATCTCAACAGACTCACAAACAAAACAATAAACAAAAATCAAAGCTATGAGTGAATATGAAGGCTGAAACACAGAAAGACTCATGGACAGGACCTCCATAAACATATATTTATAAGCTGAAATCTCAGGCTAAATGTATTTCTCTACACACTGTTTTAGATGCTTAACAGGACAGTCATTTGAGAATGATTAAATACTTGTGATCAATGTAAAGTGACTTATTTTTAAGTATTATAGCTACGCAGAAACAGATGTGGCCTCTTTTTCACATGTTGTATACAGTACTGTCTCACATAACCTACAGCTCACCCACCAACCTTGAATCTGAACCAGTTTTCCACTGCAGTCACTGGAAACCAGCCTCGTCCAGACCCACGTTCAGACAACGCTGCGCTCACAGGAGTTACAGGAGTGAAATGCTGCCGTGAGAAATCCTTAAAGTTTGACAAATTAACCCTAAGATGGAAAAGTTGAAATCGTCCTGGTTTGTATGTAGCGCTGTCACAGCCTTTCATGCGGTTAATTAATCAGATACAATGGACATGCCAGGATTTCCTTTAAAATAAAGGTTCAATATCTAAGATTTGTAGGTGCTTGTAGGGTTATGTGAAGGTTGCACTGGAGTCTGTGTCGTGTTTAGGGTCAGTCAGGATGCGAAGAATGATGTGGATGCATTAAGGTTCTGGACAGGAATGAAACTGAAGTACTGCATATGTTTTCAGGATGTCTGAGAGCTCTAAAAATGTCACAAAGGTGTATAAAGACTACTTCACATGTGTAGTACTGCTCGAGCTCTCTTAGACAATCGAATTTTTCCCTTTTCAATCATCACTGAAAATATATGTCATGAAGAGAACCGATGTAACAAAAACAATGGTCAAAGTTGTCATATCGTAACGAGTCAGAGCAAGAAATCATTCCACCTTAAAAGTGGATGAAGTTTGCAAAGAAACGTCAACTTGAAAAGAAAGTTAGTGCCACATTTTCGAATCAGCAGCGGCCACTCCTAAGATATGTTTGACGATGGTTCCTAATGCCAAATCTGAACAGGGCCTGAGCTAACGATCCCCGGAGTCGCACAGTGATGAAGCTGTCAAGATGTAATGAAGAACAAAACAGCGAGTGGAGGGATTTTTGCAGAAAAAAAGTGATCCAAGTCCTTTACCTTTATCGCGGATATAGACTACTGGAAAAGTTGTTAGCTAAGAAATGGAATTAGCTAACATCAACAACCACAATACTCTTATCACAAAGTTTGCGTGAGCACACAGCTACGAAAGTCTTACATATTGAACCATTATTTTATGTTATTTTAATAATGTTTTTCTTTAACTTCTGAATGCTTCAGCAGAACATCATGAAATCTTTGAGCGTAAATAATCCTAGATGGAGTTTTCCTGATCTCCTGACTGATGCTCCGGTTGCATAAACAGGTCAATAAGCTGCAGAGTGCTTCAGACTAATGTCTCCACAAATTACAAATGTCCACTACTAATATTGGTTTGACACAGATGGGTGATAAATTAGAAGAAGTAAGATTTTTTGTTTTTTGATGATGATGGAGGAGAATGTGGTCCAAAACTCGCATTTTAGGTTGAGATCTGGTCAAAGTCAAGGCCAAGTTTATTTCTGTAGTAGATTTACAACAATGCAAAGTGTCCAACGTGCTGTACAAGGATATAGGTAAAAATACAAGATATAATAAAACTAA
>JAPQRQ010000008.1:27569913-27584288 GCA_037367365.1 Apogon talboti | reverse complement strand
TAGAGGGTTTGGGCTTTTTTTTTTTTAAACAACATTTTCTTTGTGGGGTTTTTTTTGTTTTTACTGCTGTTTATAATGCTGTGGTGATTTTCCTTTTTTTTTTAACTGTGTTCTTACTGAATTTTGACTGTGTAACTGCTTTATGGAGTTCAACCAGGTGTCAAAAAGCAGCTGGACCGATTTATAAAAAAAGAGCCCAAAACAAAAAGTACTGGGCCCAAATCCAAATACTTGTTGTTCAGTGTGTTTTCCAGTTCACAGTTCATGTTCAACATCCTAAATCTCTTATTGATATGCATTCTGAGTGTCTTATTTAGTAAAAAACCTGTCAAACTTCAGTTCCTCTCTGTCTTTTTCTGTTATTCCACCGTTTTGACCCTAAAACACACAGATAATAACCTTAGTTCTCCAACATCCTCAGCTGCCTGAATCCATGATGCTGAACAGTGATTTTAAAAAGGAATTTTCACTTGTTCTCAAGTATTTCAATGCCTCTCTGGCTCACAGGATGTTCTCTACTGGAATAATCCTGCCATTGGGTAACTGTATCAGTATTCATTATCCTCCCTTTCACGATCTGTTTTCAAAGTCTGTGCTACGTAAAAGAATGACGTATGAGTTGCAACTATATGCTGAAAATTCCAAGTTTTCTTTTGTTTACTTTTACTGAAATTTAGTTGTTTAGTCTTCCTCTCTTTTAATTCCACAAAAACTACTCCTCCCTTGTCCTGTTGCTGCATCCCTCACATAGTGACGCTTGGGTCGGGTTTGATTCCATTAAAAGAAACACAAACAAGCCAAACAGAGGTTTTTTTTCCCTTATTCCAAAGCGATAGTGGATGGTGCCAGACCTATCTCCAGCTTTGTGTGTGAAGATGGATGTGGATACCAGTTTTCTATTCCAAAACATCAACAGACAGTTTAAACTGAAATGGATACAACATCAACAAATGGGGGGAAAAAAAATAAAAATGCACAAAAGAACACATGTCAATGTCAGAGATTGCACCTTTAAGACCCATATGTTATGATTTTAAAGAGGAAAAAAAGAATATAACCTGATTGAATCGTAATCACCAATATTTTGATTAATATCTGGGTATTAATTCCATATTTTGTCAGTAATAGCAATAGACTGCACTTCCCAACACTGCAAATGATTGTCAGCTCATGATGGACTGGAGAGGAGAACCTAAAAGCAGATGTCTCAAATTGAAAGTCTTATGTAACGTGGCGTCCTGTCTTCTTAAGCCAGCATGTACCGACATCAAGATTAGATGCAATCACACAGAGACGTAATATATAACGGCCGAGAATAAATATAGAACACGGAAAAGTTTCCTTGAGAAAGAAAAACCCAATTGCAAGCATAAGCGTAAACATCACAGCTGTAACGTCTGATCAAATTGCATGAATAAAGTCAGTCAATTTAAGACGAAGTTTTTTCGTGGTTGTATAAACAAACACCTGTGCTCATTTGGGAGGTTTGGTTTGGTTGGAGTGGTTTTAACATGGAGGAAAAAAAAAATGCTGAAACATGACTAGACTGGCAGGATGGTGGCCTGAATCAGATCCAGTAACAAATTCCCAATTCCCCCGGCACAAAATGTACAGTCTGGGCAAAAGAGACGAGCAACTTATAACGCATCAGGTTGTTATTCATCAGCTGTTGGATTAAGACCAACTCACATTTAGAATTCCTCTGTCTTTAATCATACGTTACAGGTCGTATAAACTATTGCAAGAGAGTGACTTCTTATAAACACCCATAAAAACAGAAAGCACACAACTATACGTACTCATAAAAGACAAAAATCAAACTGACAGGATGGCAGAAATTTAATCATAGACTCCAGTATCTTCAATCCATCATACCGGCTATGACATTTTACAGTATAATTTCTATGTAGTGTATTAAATCTGACATAACCATGATGAATATTCTGGCTTTCCTATTAAAACAAAAACCAAAAAGAAATTATAAATACACAATACATTCATAGTGTTGATAGAAAAATCTGTAAAGTGGCAAATAACAGTTCAGGAACATAGTTTTAAAATACATGATAAACTGATCTAAATGTTATACAAATCTAAAAGTAAAAAGCAGTTTTTGGTTTCATAAATTATGCAAAAATGTGTCACACAGTAAAAACATTAATGCACACGAATTAATTATGGAATGCATGGGATGGTCATAAAAAAAAAAAAAAAGAAACATGGCTTCAGTCAAGTCATGTAGGTTTGCAGCATGGAGACAACCCAAGAATGCAGTTGTGCATGTTATTACATCATGTCAAAGCTTTGAGACTGTGCTGTCAGTCCATCCTTCCCCTTCAGTGACTGCATTTACACCAATAAGGCTGATTTAATAGGGTATTCAAATGTATTAATATGTAAAAACACTCCCTTCTTTCTCAGTATGTGTAAAAAAAAAAACGTGGATCACGTGAATAAAGGAACAAAGGTGTTTTGTTTTTTTTTAAACTCATGTTGGCTTGAAGAAACCAGTAATCTAGTAATCTAGTAATCTACAAGCCACATTCACTGTAAAGTAAGTGAAGTGGTTTTGCTTGGGTGCAGAACAACCACATTAAATGCAAAAGTGAAGCATGTGAGGGTTCTCTGTTGAACTTTACAATCACCTAGCAAATGTTCAAAAGAGAAAAGTAGCTGGAGGACATTTTCCTTTGTCTTAGTGTGAAAAATAAGAGCATAGTGGTGAGTTTTACAGTGAGTAAAAGAACTAGTATGCATGTGGTTCTACAGACAGGTGACAGATTAAAGGAAAACCAGAGGGGTTGGGGGGGTGGCTTCTTCTAGGATAATAATGGACCATCTGCAGGACATGACGGCTCACTGAATGTGTTGATTAGTAAGAAAGCGATGTGAATCAGACACTATGGCCTTCATCGTCACCAGATCTCAATCCACTTGGCACCTAAGAGAGGTTATGGATCCTCAGGTTCATGTTTGGTTTGCTGTGTCAGATTGACCAGCTCCACTCCTGATTGGTCAGAGGTGCCAATCACCAATGTTCATCTGAGGGCAGCTTTAATTTGATGGCAGAGGAGAGGAGTTGAGAGTATTTTCTAAACAACCAATGTGGCTTTTGCTGATGTGAATCTACTCTTGTATCAATATTGAAAGAAAGAATGAATGAATGAATGAAGGAATGGACAGTAACGTCATGGCAGTGACCGGATTTCTATTTTTGCAAACTTTGCTGATGCGGTTCTTTTATTTTTTTTTTTCCAATAAGTGTCTAAGGTAAACTGAGGTACAATTATACACATTGTATAAGTTTCAATGACTCTTACTGACAAATAAGTCACATTTATCAAAGAGTCAATTTGTGTCACTGTTAAAACATCTGACCACAACTGTACGTTTTCTCTAAAAGTGACTTTGTTAATAAGACAGATATATTTGAGGTACTTCGGACAGGATTGGGTACATTTATTTGAACATGTTTTATTGTTCTGATTGCTTGTATCTCTGTTCATGTGCATTCTTAACACACCTTGGAAATCATAAATGAGCAGAGGTTGCAAGTTATTTCCGATTTGAGAACTGGTCTGATGATGGAGTGTCTTTTGGATAAATGCAGGATGAACAGATGTCTGGGAAGGTTAATAATAGTTTTCCTTTAATTTGTCATCTGTCTGCGTGATATGTTTTTATAATGTTTAATTTGATAAACTGCAGTTGTATTGAAGTGACATTACTGTTACAGGACCTGAGTAAAAAGAGATAAATGAGAGGCTTCAACGGAACGATGGATGCCAAAGCAAACAACTGCAATAAATCATTCCTCATACTAGAGATTGTAAAAACATTTAAAAAAGATATCATGTGTTTTGATTGCACAATCAAATGTGTGGGAGATATTCCCTCCTTAAATCTGTGAACATGTAAATGCAGTCAAATGGAGATGAAACGAGGACAACGTGAAGAGGGCTCAAGGTCATCCAGTGGTCACGGCATTCCAAGATCTTTGTTTGGGTGCGCCTTTGTCTAATGTGCTTTTGTTATTGCCACTTGAATGTCTGGTCGGAGACACAACAGAAACCAGATGGGAACACGAAAGCACGACAAGTCCTGTGGGTCAATTTCCTAAAAAGTGACACGTCTTTGTTGTTGAGGATACTTGGTATCCTTGAAACAAACGGGAGATTCATTCACTACCAGAGCAATCAGACGTCTGAGAAGAGGAACACACACGAGCAATCACACAGTTTACAGGACATTCATCCGATTTCTCGATAACATTTAAAGTCTTCAGTCATGATTTCAACAAACTTGATTATTTGTTCAGTGGGGAATCTGTACTAATACAAATAAATAATGATACATATACAGTTTGTTTTCCACTATGTAAGTCAGTCTACAGGTCTGATTTCTAAAGCTGAAGGATAGTTCAGACTGTGGTCGCCTGTTGCTTCCATGATGATATAAAACCCCACCACACCTCCCACCACTCACAGAGTGAATTAAACTCAAGGACCTCAATGCACACACTGCCTGCAGCACATGGAAAATAACTTTCCAAAATGTGCTATAGCTGGGGTGGTGTCAGACTCCAAGCAACGGGCAAAGTAAGTCCAGCTCCTTCTGCGCCTCTTCAGCCTGACGGAAAATAATTGAAAATATAATTAAAGTAAAATACAGTATTCAGCACGACATTGCCTTAATTTGCACAGTTCACTGGGCTGTGATGTGGTTTGATCTGTGTTTGCACTGATTATTTAGTTGAGATCAAAGATTAATAGTAGATTAAACAGGGTTATTGCAGGTTCCAACAAGTTAAATTTAAGACTTTTTAAGACCATTATGAAAGCAATTTAAGACTAATTTCATGTCCATACTGGAAAACCACTACACAAGATCTGAAGGACTATCTGAGTCCCAGAACTACATACAAAGACAGTGGAATTTGTTCTTAATCCAATTGTACCCTAAAAAATGAAGGTCACATTGAAGGTTCGGTGTGTAAGATTCAGCAGGATGTAACTTCATAAATAGAGAATAATGAAATCAGAAATGAGAATTGTCCTTTCTTTACCTTCATTCGTTGCATCGACAGAGGGGGCGGGGAGAGGGAACAACTTCTTTTTTCCCTTATATGAAAGATATAAAAATTTTCAAGCAGGATGGAAATTACGCTAGACATCGTACCAGACCAGACTGGAATCTAAAAACACGATGTTGCACTTTATTCAGCAGATGCTCCCGAGTGGCACGAAATAAGATGAGAATTTAGCCGCTCTGGCCCACTCGGTGGCAGTAATGCACCTCTAAAATGGTTCGACAACTGCTGATGAACACTAAATACGAGAAGGAGGAGGAAGTGAAGTTGTACGGTAGTTAGACATGGCTCCATACTGGTGCGGTTTTAGCTTTATTAGACACCTAGTCCGCCATGTTTCAACTGTCGCTGTTGACACAAAATACGCATTAAACATGTGCCATGTCCATCTTCCAACTGAGACGTGATCTCCTTCATGTTGTTGGCCTCGACTTGGCAGAACATTGAGCTTGCATCGACATTATTCTGTTTGCGAAGAAACATAATGTTATGTTAACATTGTTTATCATGCTACTTATTATGGATTAAGGCTGGGAGATCTGGTCAAAAGATCAAGTGGCAGAATGATGATCCTCCATCTGGATCAATTTTCTCAACTGTTATAAAGTGAGTCATAACCAAATCATCCTTAAGTTTTCTGTGGTTTCTGGAAGCTTAGGCTCTGAGTAATGGCTTTTGTTGTTGCTGTCTGACTAGAAGCTCATTCATTTTGCACCAACATTATAAAAAAAAACTTAGAATATCTACATGAAGTAAACACCAATTTTCAAGCACATTCAGATGCAGTGCATTCATTACTGACAGCGGCATCTTAATTTATTCCCGTGGACTTTTAAAACTGTTATTACACAAGTATAATTCTGCATCTGCGTAATTCAGACTCATGCCATGTTGAGTTCAGAAGCTAAGCCCTCAACTCATGGATTTAATTCATTATTTCTTCAGCAGCAGTTTTTTTTTTTTTAACTTAACCTTTATTTAACCAGGTTGGTGTCATTGAGACGGGGATCTCTTTTTCAAGGGGGACCAAAACAAAACAGCACGTTAAACAAACGCTACATGGAAATAAAAAAAAGGAAATAAAGTCATTAGTCTGGCAACTTGTGCTAGCAATATTAATGCTACACACCCATGGTTTAATGCCACACTGATATGCAACACTCTGTAAAATACTGTAATTATACAAATAAATGGGCCATTTAAAACAAAGGGAAGTTTTTCTTTTATTACTGTTGCTTATCAAACGTGCCACACCCTTTACTACAGCAAAACGAGTAAGATTTAAGTTCTGTCACTGCCAGAACAGTTTACTGATGTACGCCACTTTTTCAGAACCTGTCATAATGAAAAATACTGGCTCCTACACGGTCCGGTCAAGAAAAAACAGAAACTGAGCCATATTCAAGAGGTTAAAATCTACAGCATCATCATCTAATACCACTAAATGTTACACATTGAACCTTTAATGGGAACAATTTGATGATGTCTATTTTTTTCAAGTGGGTTTTCATTTGGAAGCTTTGTTACAGCACAGTTAGCATCAGTTCATGTTCTGATCAACTTTTAATTCCTGGCAAAACCATATTTAAGACCTGAGGACAGCATTTATATGAGGTTCTAAGGAACCACGGAAACCCTGGTAAATAGTAGTGATGCAGCCGGCTCAGGTCAGATTGGAAAAAATGACAATACACCAGATCCGACGCGGTGAGCTGGGTGCATTACAGTGTTGTGACAGGACAGTAATGAGGTCTACCTCTTTGGAGACGGTGTTCATTGAACAAGCAGCTTCGCACATCTTCCGTGCTTTATCCCTTTGCCCGAGGTCTTTGTAGCACTGCCAAAGGAAAAGAAAACAAAACAGACCCAGTCAATGTGTTGTTGAAGCGTCGGTGGGATCCCACAGCCCCTCTCATCATTTCCAACTTCAAAGTTACTGACCTTGGCTAGGAACACATAGTTGAGTTTGGAATATCCTGGATGGATCTCTTCAACCTGAATGAAAACAAGGCCACATGGTTTTTAAGACAGTGGGGATCTTGATAAACCTCGGAGGATATGTCTGTTGAAGTTAGACAGCCTCTCCGGAGGCTCCGCTCAAGGTCAGGACCGACATGTTCCAACAGGGACCGGTTAAGTCAAATTGATGGGTGAGATCCACAAGGCACGAGGAAGAGGCACGCACAGGGATACTGGCCAGAAGTGAAATTCATTTCTCTACTATATAAACATATGAAATCTGCGAACACAGATTGAGTCTGTCTAAATACTGAGAGTTTGATCTTTGAAAACTCGGTACAGGAGCAACCTGGAGGCACGTCGCAATAGAGCACAAGACAAACAGGAGTCTGTACACAGGAGGAGAGAACGTCTCAAAAGTGAAGAAATAATGTTTAGATAGTCCATCTACAGGGAGTTTATGTCTCAGCAGCTTATTAGCCTAGGATCAACAACATTTATTCACATATACTCCATAGATTATCGGTTACATTTTAAATCTGTTATGTTACTGTCAAGCCTTCGCCCTTAAGTAGCTGGGATAGGCTCCAAGCGACCCCCGCGACCCTAGTGAGGATTAAGCGGGTTCAGATGATGAATGAATGAATGAATGAATGTTACTGTCAATATTCAATATAAGTTAATGTCACATTCAGATTCAATCAATATTAAACTAAAAAACAAGAATCTTCCATCAGCAAAGTCTCCATTTTTGGAAGAGCACCATTAATTTAAACATTAATCCTCTGCTTTTACACCCCCCCTCAGGGATAATATGATTCTGTGGGTTTTCTTCTTATTAACCTGCAAAGGCAGACTGGAAGCTCTCCTAATTATTTGTTTAATCTCCTCAGCCAGTGGCAGGATTGTCAGACTGATGTAAGAGGGGAAGAAAAAAAAAAAAAACACTGAATCATTGTACCTTCAGGAAATTCTTCAGTGCATCTTCGACTGTGGCGCTTGGTGGTTCTCCGAATAACGTGGCAGCAACTTTTCTCTCAAACCACGACAACTGAGCCACCTGCAAGATAAGACAGATGTGTCAACGTAGAAGCACTTTATTGCAGAATAAAAACAATGCAATTACCAGTAGCTGTATTTCTATAAAATGTCAGGTGAATGTGAAGAGAAGTCAACATAAATTGGTTTAGAGACAATAATCTATAAGAAGTAGAGCATTCTCTTGTTGTTGTAGTTTCCCTTCTAAAATGGCTGCAGTGTCTTTTTTCATGAATTAAATTATGGAATAATTAGATCTCCTGGTCAGCTGACATGATCTGTTGAGCAACCAGACATGTTTTCACACTTTATCTGAACGGACGCTACAAACAATTGATCAACCTTGTGAGTTAAATCTCAAAATCTACTGGAAAAATAAAAGCACTTGCATGTCCCTGCATTTATTCTTATGAAAGAGAAAAGACACCATCTCAAGTTAGTGAAATTTGTGAAGTTTTCTACGTAAAACATAATTTCAGCATACATTTATACACATAATATTGGTGCTAATGTTATTTTCATATAGTTTTAGGTTGCATCCTTTCCTGGAGGTGGTTTGTCCTTTACCATCCATAAAAACAGGCAATTTTGCAGCTCATGGGGATGAAGTTAATAAATTATGTGGCTAGTCCTTTCCATATACGAATACCCACATCATTTCCTTGCTGGTTTTGGTTAGGTATCACTTTTCCAAACTATACCAGGCTAGAAAAATAAAATTTTCAAAGTGTAACTCTTCCCGTTTTTTTCCAAGACCATAGTAACCCTGAGCGCTGATACTTTACACAGGGGCCGAGGTCAAACATGTAATGTTCCTGCCTCGCACCATTCATCAGGGTACTGTCTAATTGCAGGTGTAGCGTTGCTTTGGCGTCATCACAGGACCTTTCAAACAGAACCGCTGGCTGAATGCAAACAGTAGATCATTGTTGAACATGAGCACACCACAGACAGCCCATAAAACTGAATCCTTGAAAATATCAGGTGTTACCTCTCCTCTAAATTCGCACAGTCCCTTAGTCCTGCTCTGGTACCAAGAGTGAAACTGAGTATTACATAATGTAATCAGAGCAATCTTTATAATGGCTTCCTTCCTTTCAGGCTTGACAACTGGCACCGAGTTACATGATAAGTAGCTCGTGAAACAACAGGAATGGCAGAACGGTTGTAAAATTTAACAGATAAATGACAATAATTCTTCATTACAATGTTTCTGTGAGTGAGTCAGCGACTGTCAGACAAGCCGTGGTGATCATAGAAACAATCATGAGCTGCATCAAAAACAACTGACAGAACGTGAGGCGAATAAAAACAGGATGAAAATATCTCTCTCCCTCCCTGGTACAATCTGATTCGGAGCTAACAATGGCTGGTGTTAACCTCCCGTAGCGCTCTCTGCGAATATCGGAGAGGGGAAAAACAAACCTCAGGGAAACCTAAACACTGCGAATGAATGAGGGGAAACCGTGGGTGGGTTAGCAGAGGCGAGGGGGCCGCGCAGACATGGCCATAAATTCACTGTTTGCCAATGTGAGGACAGATGGGAGAGAGATAGATGTGTTGTGTTAGCGAGGGTCACATACAGCGTAGCACCAGCGGCCCAGCAGGTAGTAGGACAAGGGGTCTTGCGGGTTCAGCTCAATGGCTTTATCCAGATGATCCTGGGAGGTGAGACAGACAGACAGACAGACAGGGAGAAGATTTTCACTGTTGATTCATGACACGGCTGCTATTTCCACTGCCTTCTGTTCTGACCTGATCTGTCCTGCTTCACCAACCCACAAGTATTTCACAAACACCTCTCACACACGCGATCTCTCCAAGCGACCACACACTCCGGGCTGTCACGCACCCTCCCTCATTCTTTTCCATTCTCTCTCTCCCTCTCCCTCTCTCTCTTTCTAGTGCAGATTTTTTTTTCATATCTTCCCTCTACTGCACTCTATCTCCTCCTTTCACCTGTCAAGAGTTTTGCAGGTACACAGAGTCTGAGGGAAGCCGCTGACAGAAAATAAAATGCTACGTGCCGTTGTTCCACACTCTGGATTATGTAACTGAATGGCTGTATAAGTGGCTTAAGTACTATGAGCAGCAATTCCACTCTGTTCTAAAGTCAGTGGGACAAAAAAATATTCAATATATCATGGAAAACCTTCATATATTTATATGTGCATTAGAAGAAATACTCACAAAAAGCTTTAAAATGTGCAGTCGTAGCTAAAACTCACCTTAAAGATGTATCCGTTCTTGATCTTGTTCTGTACCGTATCATACTCTGCCATAATTCCACACATGATGGCGTACCTGTGGAACATTACAGTGATTCACTTCCACTGTTGACAAATTTTACTGCCAATTAATTAGACATTTGTTTTGCTGAAAACACAACCTGCAGGCGGCTGTCCCAGCTTGTAGTTTATTTTATTAGCTAAATTATCAGTTCTATTCCACATGTAGTGCTTTAAAAACCGAGTGAGTAAAGGTGATGCAAATGGGAAATGCATCTATACGTCATGATGTCCCGTTACAATCCATTACTCATAGAGGCTTAACAACTGTTTGATATAAACACTCAGACTTTGCAGAATTTCCTAAAATTCAACAACAACAAAACTGAAATTCTCCTGTTTGCCTCACTCAAGTCGTTCAATCAAATATTCTCTAATCTGGAAACTCCAACACCAACCGCTAGAAATGTCGGCTTTTACCACCGGGTTAGAAAAGGTGTTCACATTTGTTTCTGTCGACTTAGAATAATATAAGCAGACGGTCTAACTAGCACAATGCATCATCTGGCACAACTTCACCTACTTCCAAGATGAACGGAGGAGAAAACTTAGGATAGGTGATGAAGTCCAGCAACGCTTGTCGTAGAGAGCAACTTTATCTAACTGTAAAGTTAGGCCAATGTACTTCAGCTGGTGATAGTTTTGATAGGAAAAGTGCAATATAAATAATTTTTGCTGTATTAATATTCATTATAATGCAAAACAATAAGTTTCAGGGGCTGGGTGATGTATTGAACATACTTGATGTGGGATGTTTTAAATGAGTACATCCTTTCACAGACAGACATTTATTTCAAATAATCTGAGCACTTGAAAAAAATATAATATGTTACTTACAGTGTTGTATCATGGAACTCTTACAGCATTAATGCACAGCTGGGTAATGTATTTACATCTGTTTCTATTGAGTCTTTGGAACCTGTCAGGACTATGAGTGTGTGATTTGTCCACTTTCACCTGCGGGAGTTTGTGTTAAAGTGTAAAACTTCATCTTACTGAAAGTTTAACACACTTCAGGAAAAAAAAATATTGAATTGAACATATGGAGATATTAATCCATATTGTCCAATCTTGTTTCAATTCAGCATTTAGTGCAGTTTCACACATCTTAATTTCTCTAAACACAAAAGTTTCCACTTCTGCTGCAAGAAAAACAACAACAACCTCTACAGCAGGCTGTTGACTAAATCTCTTCTTCTACGGGAAAAGTGTGTAAAGCATAATAATCAAAGAAATTACAACAGGTAATGTATAAAACAGAACAGATAACGGGTGGATTTGTTATTACAAATTGAAAATAATGAACTTGACTTGACAGATGAACATTTATTTAATCTCACCAGCAGTGACAAGCATGCTTGCGGTTCATATTCATACAGGTAAATCAATTACAACTGTGAGCCACCATTTGACACAGTTAGGGATCAAATAACTGGCTCAAGGGCAACTCAGCTCCATCACCTAATACACCCACCCGCTCAGCTCAGCAACATGAACCTTTGACCGTGAATACACAATATCATTGCTGTCCTAGCAGTGCCAAGTCTTTATAACACAGCGTATCAGTGGCACTTATTTGTTTAGAAGCAGAATACTCTGCAGAGGGAAGTTAATTATTTTCAAGGTAACATCGGGTTTCTTCTTTCAAAACAGAAGCTTATTAGTCGGAGTTGATACTGTCTTGAAAACCTGAGCTTTAAGTGGAAGAAGCCAACACTTTGTACATTTCCCAATAGTCCGGTGGGAGAGTGAAGCATTGGCAGCACCTTTTACTCACACAACCTTTTCTGTGGGTCATTAAAAATGCAACAGTAAAAAACCAGTAGCACTCAGCCCTCTTCAGCTGGACTCCTTTGTTAGACATCAGCGGAGATAAGCCGCTTCACCTCGTCCCCTCACTCCTTAATTAAAACTCTGACTTGGACCAGTGAGCAGGTGGAGGGGAAACAAAGACTGATTTCATCTTTGGGATCTGCAAGTCAGCATGACACTGAGGGTTTGGAGACAGGAGAGCTGATCAAAGTCTTTTCACCGTAAGCCTGCTTTAATCCTGCCGGTACGCTGACGAACACCACACAGCGACATCAACATCCTTTTCTATTAAGGATCAGTGTGTATAAAGCATCTTCTGACATGGCAGTGCAGATGGAATATCTGTGTGTGCTACTGTAAATGGATTTTTTTTTCCTTTCTTTTTTTTTTTTTTTTTTTAAAAACAGAGCACGATTTCTGTCCATCTTTATGTATAAATGTAATAGAAAGAGTGAGAATCAGGGTTTTTATGATGAGCAAAATGTAAGAGTAAAACCAGCAGCCACAATATAACTCCTTTAAGTGAAATAAAAATGAAATTAAACAACATTTCATTTTGGTTTCATACAATGTTATATTCAGATTTCCAAGACTAAAATTACTTTACATACCTTTAATAAACCCTCCAACCCTTTTCAACTTCTGTAAATTAAAGCTTTCCTTAAAATACCTAATAAATGAAAATTACGTACATAAAAACTAAACAAAAACAAATTAGTTCCTCAAAATAAAGCTTTTTCATTTTATGAGGTGAATTGTGCGTCTATATTAAAATGTCATATTGATATTCCAAACTCTCACCAGCAGGGGGAACTCTGGTACCAGAACACACTTAGTTCTACTAAAACCACCAACAAATCGACTCTATGTATCCACAGTCTGTATCACTGTCTGAATAAAATATAAAGCTCATTGTTTCCACACATCTGTATTATCAAATTTCTTCTTCAAACTAAAACTCAGACGCTTATGTTAACAGTCAAAATAACACAGTGTCTTATAATCGTCACATGCTGCATCAGCTGATAGTTTACATTACAGCTCTGTAAGCTTAGCTCTGTTTTTATACAGAATACAGTTTATGTTGCCAATAGCTGCACTAAAGATAAAGTTTGGAATCGAAAAAACAAGGTCAGAAATGTCACAGTTTAGTCTGAACCCTGCATCAACAAACAGAAACTTACTAAGGTTTATAACATCCCATAATAACTTTATACCTATATAGGCCTCAGAATCAAACTCACCCATATAGGAGAAACAATGCCATTTCAGCATTAAACTCCGTTCTTTACATTTAAAGATGTGTCCTTTAGCATTGGCATCTTTGGCAGAACTTCACAGTACTTTATTCCAAACACTCCAATGATAATTTTAGGTCATTTAGTATTTGAAAGTGGAAATACTACACATATCCCCTTTAACTACAGGTAAAATAAAAACCAAAACTGAAACACTAATAAAAATAAATAAAAATGTCAAAACTATAACCAGTAAAAATTAGTGGGTTGCAGAAAACTACAAATTATTGCAACTATCCACATGTTCTATCTTCACCAAAAGAATAAAAAAAAACAACAAAAACAAAGGAGAATTCACCTTGCTGTAATCAGGTGAAACCTATCTACTTTCTGTGCTATCCATCATTACTCCTACTTACTGCCGGTGTTTCTGAACATTAATAAGTACTAACCACATCACTTCTAAATGTCTCAAATATTCTCTGCAAAGCAAACAAAGGCAGATGAAAAGTGTGTAACTGTAACCAAAAAGATGTGTTTATTTTCTTAAGGTAGCGCTGGGTGCGGCAGCGCTGCCACTGGTTGGCGCTCGATGAGTGGGAGCTCCACAACCTCACAGAAGCAGAGATGCTATCTGTCTGAAGTCAAGATGCCTGGCTTCCAATGAAAACAGACTTCTGGATGTAAAGGCAAATCCATCACTGGTGACTAAACCGTCTGCTGGAAGGAAACAGAGCCAGGATGTTTGGCCACCATGGTTTAATCCAGGTTTGACTCTGGAATAAGTTATCGGAGCTATTCATGATACAGTGTTCACAAGAAAATGATTCACAATTTGTTCACAATTATTATGAAAAACAGCCTTTTTAAGGTTGATTAGATTAGATAGATAGATAGATAGATAGATAGATAGATAGATAGATAGATAGATAGATAGATAGATAGATAGAT
>JAPQRQ010000008.1:27545874-27556111 GCA_037367365.1 Apogon talboti | reverse complement strand
ATGCCTTCAGTGAGAATCTACAATGTAAATAGTCATGAAAATAAAGGAAACACATTGAATGAGAAGGTGTGTCCAAATTTTTGGCCTGTACTGTATATAATGAAGATTTATTTGTTAAATGGGATAAAAACCAACTAAAACAAGATAAAGAAGCAGAAAGTAACATCGATATCAGCCATTATAGATAACGGTATCGGCCAGGAATTTTGCAAACTGGTGCATTCCTGTATTTCATTAATGCACTTGGTGTATTTAAGTCATGTCATATCACCACAGTCAATTTTTTCTTATTACAACGCGAAACAGACATATCAGAAAGAAGAATAATACATGCCTCTTCATCATAAGGTGTATGTGCATTATAACCTATTAAATTTTATCAGACAATAGTGACCGAAATGTAATAAAAAAAACAAAACAATACCAGTTCCCCTATCTCATTCCATAAATCATCGGACTCGACTTGTTTCACGTTGACTGGCTCAGTAAGAAAAGAGGAGTCAAACTCACTATAAGAACATCCAGAGTTTACTGTATCTGTATCTTAATCTACGTCTGTTTTGAGACAGTGCACTAAAGCCTTTCCACAATCCCCCCTCTCGGCACTAACCCCTGAGTAAACCCTAAAACCTGCAGGCAGGCTCAAACCATTTATTGGCCAATACAACCCAGCTTAGAAAAATCTGAATGGGTGTGCTTTTGTATCAACTCTGACTGTTGTGGTCGTCCTCCTTTGTCTGCCCAAACCATATTACAGGGCAGTGAATGCAGCAAGTAGGCTGGGGTTTTAACAACAGCAAGACAGTCATTTTATTGGTTTTCTATCATTCATTCATTGGCTTATTCATTCATCCGTTTGTCCTTTTATTCATTCAGCAGTCCATTTTACCTCCCTCCCTGCAGTTATTTACTCAGTGGAGCTGGAGAGACAGGCAGCAGAGTACTGAGTGATCAGCGCATTCCTGTCACGCCATTCCACGGCTCATGAATCACTTGAGTTGAAAGAAAAAAGAAGCTAAGGATCTATTTGTATTACTGTGTGTGTTTAAGTAGTGTATATATGTTGATGCAGGGACCATTATTATCCTTGCAATGTTAGTAGCAGTGCAGAGCTTTGAAAGAACATGTCTAAATATTGTCATCACCATTTCAATAAAAGGGTATGCATACAAGCAAACCCTCCGGTGTCTCACAGGAAAGGAAATGATATTATTTTCAGAAAAAAAAAAAAAAATTTCACATTGGAAGGGCAGACATTTTCTTAAAACGTATGTTGGGGGGGGTTTCATCTGTCATACAGTTCAAGGTGAAATTAGTTTGGGTAACCTTAGATTCAAATAAATTGATTCACAGTAGATTTCTTTTTAATGCAAACTCTTTCTAAAGTACCCAAAGCATTTACAATTAACATTTAACAGAAATACTACATATCACACCTTTAACTGACCCCTGATCTCCAGTCATTTAGCGTCATTTAACGTCACCTCCAGGCAAACAAAGTTGAGGATCCCTGTTGTAAGCAATTGAGCAGTAAATTCTGTCAAAAACATGATTAGCTCATGACGCAAATACCTGATCAGGTGTACAACTAAAGGAATCTAAAATACTGGAGCAGTCTCAATTCTGATAATAAGATACTGCTTTGAATATCAACTGAACTGAAACACTGGGTTGTTTATCTTTCACTTTGGATAAGCAACACCAATTAAAGACCTCGCATCTATTGTGTTCTGCCAGACTTGTGACATTTAGCTCAGCCTGAAAAAGCCTAACCTTTGTTTTCAACAGGCTGTGTTCTCACAAGATGAGACGAGCCATCCGGTGAACAGAACCCAAGGGGTAAAGACGAGAGCTCTCAATAGGGCTTAGCAATGCCAGTCTCCGCAGTTACACCATTCAAAACAAACCTGAGTTACCATCCCAACACCAGCGGGCCTTGGAACATGCAGCCCAGTTCATTCAGTCTTTGAAACACTGCTGACAAGACCAATGAATGCCTGCTGTTCCACAATGGCTGCCGGACTGGACTGAGATCAGTGATTTCTTATTTATCTCCATAAAGGCTGGGCTTTGATTGATTGTTTAGGTGCTCAGACTTTCACACCAATCAACTGCTGAGATGATAACATCACTTTAAAGGGGTTTATGTAGTCACCAGAACACACCCCTGACTACCAAAACCATCAGTGAATTAACTCTATGTATCCACAGACTGCATCGGTCTCTGAATACACACATCTGTATTATGGTATCAACAAATTTCCCTCTACAAACTAAAACTCATAGCTGCTTATTTTGACAGTTGCTCAAAATAACACTGTGTCTTATCTTCATCGTTTGCTTTGTCAGCTGATAGTTTACATTATAGCTCTGTTAGCTTAGCTCTGTTTTTAGACAGAAAAAAGTCACAGTAAAACCACAAATGACTTCCGTTTTTTGTACAATTTGTGTCAGCACTCCATTCCATTTTCATTTAGAATGTGTCCAAAACAGCAACGTTGATTTTATATTTATCACCTCGTTTCTTTCAGCCTAAAAGTTGTTTCTTACCGGTTCTCTTCATGGGAAACCCACAAAGTGACTAACTACTCCCCCTAGTGATTTCATACATTAACAGTAATATGTTGGTTTGTGGCTGTGAATAAATTCAATTCATATCTCTACAATACAATAAACTGACATCTTTGACACAAAATCAGAACTCTTTATTCTAAACCCTCTGATGATAATTTTAAAATATTTTCAGGTACAATACTATATATAACTCCTTTAACAATGCCTGCTCTGATGGTAGGGTAAAGCTGCGCAAGAAAAAAAAAAACCTGGCAAAAAATAAGCTGTCATTCATTTGTCACAAGATGACATTTCAGTTAATAATGAAGGCAATAATTCATCCTGTGTGTTCATGTCATCACTGCTTTCAATTCTGATACACAACCACAAGTAGAAGTACTGATAGGATGTTGTAAGTTTCTTTGTTCCTAAAATAGCAAGCGGAAGAAGCAGGTTTAGAAGCTGAGGTTTGTAAACAATTGAATAAAGGATAGTTTAGCTTGTAATTTCGCCAAAGGGCAAAGAGACAAGAAAAATTATCTGAAGATGCAGGTGCAGATGGAATAACATCTAAAAATACAGAGTGAAAGGAAAGATGCCAGGTAGATGTCAGGGTAGCTGGACATCCAAGGGCTTAGGTGAAATTAAATATAAGTTCAGAGAGCAACGGCGGTGGCAGTTTAGTGATTGTCAGCAGTCGAGGGAGTGGCGAGTGATAAAAAAGAAAATGACAGGTGGGTGGTCAGAACACACATGGGTCGAAGCCTGGCCATGGCGTCTGCGCTGTGTACATACATGACATTCTTTCAAAAATGTGATTGTCTAGCTAAATGTCTTTCATTGAAGTAGGACTCCGAGGATATAGACGTGAATGCCTTGGATACGGACAGCTGTGGGGCAACATGTACAATGACGTCATAGCAAAGTTAGACTAAAGCTTTTAATCACAAAGCAGACAATGAGCTCCTTTTTCTCTTTCTAAACATTTCTGCGTGTGTTGATCAGGCTTGCCCGTCACTAAACAAAACTACCGCCTAAATCTGCTTAAATCAACAACTATCCAATGTCATAGATGCCATTTTTTTGGAAAGGGAAAAAAGAAGTGCTAATGTCCTTGAGCTACAGCAACGTGAGGTGAATAAACTGAGTGGGAACTTTTTTTTTTGAGGAATTACAAGTTCCAACAGGACACTTCTAAATGAGGCCTCTGACAGCTTGGCACACAGACAGTGTGATTGATGGGTCTCCTAACCTGCAGAGAGGTAGCTCTGAGGAAGCCGTTATGACACATGAGTGAATGGAGTAAACAGCTGGAACTTTCAACCTCTCAGTGGCTGGGCCTACACGTACTTTGTTTTATTGACTCGGCCCTGCTCCTCGATTTTGACATCACGTCAAACTAACTGCTCTGCTATTTGTGAACCTTTCTGCACGAACACCGTGATATAGTGTCTTATTTTAAACTTTGCCAGTACTAATCAAGATTGAAAGGACAAATGTGTTTAGAAAAATAATAATTTTGTTATTGTTTTTAATGAGCCAGTTAAAGTTATGCAAGCCAGATCCAGAAAAAACAATCAAAACCATTAAGCTTTCAAAAGCAATCAACTTCAGAAAGGGAAATAAAACAGAGCTCTGCTTATTCATCATGTGCATCTATCACTGTGCAGCAGACACTTCTGTAAGATCTCTTGACAGTCCTGTCCACACATGCAGGATGCCCCCTGTTGGAAACATGATGCCCCTCTGATGGTGTTATTTACATAGATTTTGTGATTTATTCAAAAGAAGATATCTCTGATGCCGTTTGACAGAAATGACAGTCCCATTTGCAATAAAATGCAAATGCAAATAAATCTTAGACTCTTGCAATTCAGCACCAACCAATAAAGAGACGAATCTGAAATGTATTCCTGAGGCTTTAAATTTCAACAAACATGCAATAGCAACAGTGAGCAGCAGCTGTTACCCAATGCAGCGTCATAGATCTAACAGGGATATTGTGTGGAGATATTGTACTCTGATTCCAAACACTTCCAAGAGAGCCGAAGACACAAGAAGAGCCCTTTAAATGGATGTGAAGATTAGGGGTGTATCCCGCTCCTCTGGGGGAACACTACACATTCCCTAAGGGGCTGGAATTTCTTGACTGCACGATTCCCACTAACCCCCACACCCTCTGTTCATACAAATCACAGTGCGGCAGGAAAGGCTCTTTAATTATGGGAGGTGTGTACGTGATGCGATTTCTTTTAAAGCATAATAACCTCAGCTGTAATTAAAAGTATTTGATGCAGCCGACGACTATCACTCAAACCCTGTGAAGTGCAGCTGCTAGAGGGCAGCCTTACACCTCCATCTGATCCTTGAACCAATGAGCAGGGACATGGTAACATAAGAAGAGGTAGGCTGACCTGAAATGTTTATCCATCGTGAAGGAAGACTGGTATTATTACCTGTGTATGAGCCAACGCCAACAAACTTTCATGACCTGAAATACTTTCAGAGTGATACGAGCGCTGTTCACATTGGTTCTATGTCACTCCTGTTCTGACGCAGGTCAAATAACATATTCTTCCAGAAGATGACATGAAGGCATGCAACTTTTTTCAACTTACATTATATGTTGGAAAAAAATTTATCTGGAATCTCAATGATCATAAACCTCAAATATTTTCACATTATATAACAACTGATAATGGCTTCTTTCCTAGAAAAAAAAAAAACTATAAACAAAAGAGAAACAAAACTCAAACTCTGGATGGAATGCAATTCTTAGACAACAGAGACAGAAAAACACAGCACCTGATAACTCTCCAGGGTACACTGGATGTTAAGTTGGCCTACTTTTTGTTGTTGTAGTTGTAAAAAAAAAAAGTTGCTCCAAGGCAATTGATTAATCATTGTGAGGACAGCAACACATAGGGAGGAGTCCCACAGGTCTGATCTAAGGCTCGCTGCACATTTAACCTCCTGACACCCAGCTTCGTTTGTGGACAAGAGTTTCACAGCTTTATACAAAAAAACCCAAAAACTGTCCAACTCAAAGGACATTCCATAAAAATTTTAATAAATGCATCTGAAAAAACTGTTGCATCATGTTGTTTCCAATATAGGCAATTATTTAATTTAAAAAAAAAAGCCAAAACTTGTACTTTCCTGGGTCTCAGCAGGTTAAAGCTCTGCTGTGAACGCTCAAGAAAGAGCTCATCTCTGTGTTATGATACCATGTTGGCACTTCATAAACTCTACTTCCTTGTGAGAAAAAGCAGAGGTCAATCCTGCTCAACTCCTGGCAGAGACTTCAACCAAATTTGATACAATTCTCAGTCAAGCGTTAAGAATATATTCAACCATCTCCAAGAAAAACTAGCGTCTCCCCGGCTGCTGAAAACTCCAAAGCCTCGGTTTAATCATCATCATTTACCTACTGATATTTGTTTTTTCAAGATGCTAGTCCATTCAAAAGAAACACATCTGTTGTTTATGTTATCGAAAGCTGGCGCAGGTTCAAGGTATTTGGCTGAGGCCGGAGGTGAATGACTGGGCATGTGCTGCTTGATTAGTCTGCTGTTCTCTGTAGCACCTGAGGCAAATGTACATACTGTCATAACTACAATTTAACACAACAGCAGATGAACGAGCAAGTTTAACTGGTAAAGTGGGACGGGCACGAGATTTTTGATTCACGTATTGATCAAGTACAAATGAGAAGTTCATAGAGATTCAAGTGAGACTACCTTCTAGTGTCATGCAGATTTACCACCTGTTGATTCAGTGGTTATTATTTTGCATAATGACAATACAGATGTCTGTTTGGGGCCAATATTAAATACGCATGTTTTAGCAAAGATTTTTATGTGTAAAGAAATATGAAAGATACCAGTCAGACCTCGTACTTCGACATGTGCTGAGCCAAATCATGAGTTGCAGCTAAATTTTGCAAACAGTGGAGTCTGCTGGACAAACTAAGTAATGATGGCACTGATTTCGAATGAATCAGGCTTATTCACGATGACTAAAAGCATTGTGTATATTGGACATAAATACCAGGGTTTGCTTGAGGCTTAGATGCTGCCTGAGTCCTAGAGAATAGTGATGGTGGTGTGAAGTTGAAAATGTATTAAAACATACAATTTATTTTAACTTTTTTCTATCTGTGAAAGAAAGCAGCCAATTCTGCACTGTACAAAAACAAGAGCAGATAATAAAGACAAAACACTCAAAATAACTTAAAATCAAGTCAAGATATTAAGTTAGTGTTTAGGTTTTCCAGTGATTTTATATTAATTTGTGCTGTATCTGAGTATTAATTATACCCATAATAACCAGGCATTTCATGTTATTAATGTCAAGTTTCTTCTTTGTTTCTTACATCATTTAAAGCAAACCATCTTCCTATACAGCTTTGCACCTGGTGTTTTTTATAGTAATTATTTTGGACAGAAACCAATCACAGGCTACCTACAGTATATTGATTTTTTTTTTCATTATTATTTACTTCTCCCTAATTTTCAAATCTGTATATTTCTCTGATTATTACTCAGAGGAACTAAAAAAAGTGTCAGTCAGACCTGCAAGGTGGGATAGCACTCTTCAATGAAATGACTTGAAAATAAATGAAATAAACTAAAACCCCTTCAGTGTATGAACTACAGAGCAGTTATACTCCACATAAGTAAACATCCACTATGGGAGAATACAGCAGAGACTTAATGAACCTTTTGTGTGTAATTATAATCCATGAAACACATCCTTGAATCATGTGACAAGCAGCTGCTGCTGGTTTCTATGAGTTAAACACATAGCCTACTGTGCAAATGTGTAACTGCCCAAATCAATGGTGAACTGTTTTGAACTTTTGATTTAATGTCCACAGTCAAGTCATATGGAACCAAGAATTCATAAAGTCTGAATTAATAAAACTATAAAACCTCATCTGTCACAGTTCTAAATGTTGTATGTTTACAGATGCTTTCCTCCAACATGGAACAGGTGATTTTCTCATTTGTTGTCCTGGTTGGAATTTTAAACTTAAGTGTTTTGATCAAAAATATATTGGTTAAAAACCTGGAATGATGGTTAACCTTTGGAACAAAATAAATTGTATGTTTTCTCCTGAATCGAGAAATGAACGTTTGTGGGTGTGTCTTATTCAAGTCAAACAGGATGTATTTAGAGTAGTCTGAGGAACCAGTGGGAATTAAAAATTATTATATATATATATTTAGTTTTTTAATTGCCGAATAAACCCAGTGTCTGGTGGTCATTGTCTCAACTGAGTATAAGGAAAATGTACAAAGAATAAAAAAGAGTAGGCAAACTGGTTTCACATAAAGGCAAGAAAAAAAACAAACAAAAAATTAACAAACATAAAAGATTTAAGGATTATGGAAAGTAATCACGGTCTGTGATGTACTGCAAACTATGCACTGTTAATGATCCATACTTGATTAGAACAGTTCCACTCAGAACCTGTGGAGACATGGTACTAAATGGCACCAAAATTCCTATAATACCTAAGAGAACCAGTTCACGAACCACAACATATTTGGAGTAATTTGTTGCTGTTAGAGGTTTAATGTGACTCACCCTCCCTCGCTCTCTGCTTCCTCTGAACTCCGACCTCCACCTCTGCTCCCACTGAGGGTTCCAGCGGCTCTTTTCCTTCTTGTCGGTGTTGTTCTGTGAAGCGGACTGACACGACGAGCTTCTGCGCCCTCACGCCCCCTCAGCTCCTCCCTGACTTGGTCCTGCAGGGTTGGCAGAGCATTCTTCAGCGCCTTCATCTCATCCTTCAGCTCGGACACACACTGTATCAGTGCTTCAAGCCGGTCCAGAACCTCTGCCTGGCCCGGAGCCAGACTTGGACTATCTACGAACATGAGGTTACCGGCCCGCTCATTAGTGCAGTTGAGGTAGTAAGATGGCATTGAGGCTCTTCGTCTAGAGCTATAGCCTTTGTAACACACCACAGCCAAGCTGATGCCAGCCACTCCGGCCAACGCTCCCAGAACCAGCACCTTACTGTCTGCCTGCGCCATCCTACAGGACTGAAGAGAACAAACAGCAATATCAAATTAAAAAACTATCAACATTTTCTGATTTTACATAGAAGACGCAGTGACGTAATGCATGAATATTTACATATTTTGAGCAAGATATAAAGCAAAGACATTCATTTTTCTGATCAACAACAGTTATCATATCTGAGCCTTCCTGAACTGATTAAATTTTACACTTACAAAACTAACAAAAAATATAAGCTTGCAACTAGTAAAATGGAGATTAAAGTGAAGGCTTTATTTTATTCATCATTTGTTAGTATTTAGTATACTGCATCCCATGTGCTTTCTTCCTTCATACATGACTTAATAAAATGTTAATTTTCAACCACCATCTAACATTTAAGCACTGTCAAACAATTTGTTTCTTGTTTCCTAATACAGATCCCAGTACAATTACCTAAGACTAAACGTTATTGTTGACAATAGACATTTGATAAGCAGACATTTGGTGGTATTATTTCTCAAAGCATAAACAGAGTTTTAAGAGAAGGGTTTTTGGGTGTTAAACATTGGTTTGCTTGTGAATCTGCACTCAGTGTGTAGGATAGAGAAGCTTATCTTAGAAACGCGTGTTTGAGCTCTGGTTTCCTACATTTACTGTCTGCATGTTTGTCCTCTGCACAGACTCATTTCAGGAGACAGTGGTTTAGCACAGGAGATGAACCACATCCTGTCGTTTAGTGGTAAACGTCTAGAACCTCCCTGTCATTCATGTGAAGCTGAGGGTTTACTGGCGCTACGTTAAGCTAGTTAAGACAATTGGATCAACACACTAATCACTCTGTGAGGGTGTTAGCCTGCCAGAAGTCTGTCTGACAGCTATAAAACCTCGACACACACATAAAAGTAAATATCTGTCAGGCTGTCGAGCATGAGGTAACGTAATTAACTTAATCTACACAAAATTAACTCTGAATTTGCTGTCATTTAAGCCCTGATGCTAGCTTGACTGCAGGTCGCTAAAGCAGTGCAAACGATCAAAACAAAGTTACTCGTCAAGGTTATACAGTTAAAACAGTATTAAATTGCAGATTTATGCGACACAACATCACAATAATTAGTTAAATAAACATTCTATGTCGAAACAAACACAAAATTCAGAATATTAGACGCCTTACAGCACATGTAACAGGGGAGAATCTTCTGCTGTTCCACTTGACAGCTCGCCGGTGTAACGCTGCAAACTTCCGGGCGGAACAAGAAGAGAAAATAATTGTTCCGGTTTTAAACTGCGTCACAGCCACATACCAAAACCAAAGTTGCAAAACTGGTCGGAAATTAGTTGCTGGCGAAGAGTAATTTGTCATCAAACCCAATTTCTTTTTTTTTTTGTTTAATTATGGAAAATCGGTGAACAAAGGACAATTAAAGCTTAACTCTAAAAGCTGAACTTTATCCTTCATCCACCCACAATAGTAATTTTTACCAGCATTTGTTAATTAGCAGCAGGCTGTATATTTTTGTGGGTTTTTTGTGTTTGTTTTTTAACTATAATTCTTTCATTTATTAAATTGATATTTTGCAGATTTTTATCATTTGACAAGTGTTTTCTGCTCTTTCTGTCACAACACACAACTAGTGACCAAAGTTCACCACAACAGCTACAAAGTCACTGC
>JAPQRQ010000008.1:27498891-27527202 GCA_037367365.1 Apogon talboti | reverse complement strand
TTAAAAACACATGGAGGAGCATTGAGACGCTGAGGGAATAGACTAAATAAAAGAAATAGCACTCATAATCAGAATCATTCGCAAAATTTCTTGATACAAAAAAAAAAAGATCATATTTTATTCTTCTTCTGTATTCCTCCTTATTCCAATTCTGTGATTTATTAAGAGCTGAATACATGTTGGCAGCTGCATTTGACTTATTTATTCCATATACTGTCTGGCTGCTGTGTCGGAATATAATACCAGTGACACAAGAATATTTATCTATTTTTTCCCCTTGTCGTAAACCGCTCTGTGGAAGGAAACGCTTACATGGAAATCTAAACAGAAGAAATAATGCGTGCAATTAGATAAATGATTGATGCTATTTGTAGACTTTTAAAAAAATGTAAGCATAGCGGGAAAAAGGATAAACATACCCCATGGTGTTGTTAATCACGGTGCAAGTCATGAGAATGAAATGCACTTTAATGATAACACTGGCATTCCTGCAGCGTTACTGCTCCTGAGCACACAATTATGTGGAGCTGATTAAGTCTAATTCAATGACTAATGAATGTTCAGCTGCCACGAGGCATGGCAGTTTTATCTGAGAGGAACGTGAAACATTCCCTTTGTTTGGTATCTGAATGTCTTGGCGAATGGCTCGGACTGGAAATATAAATGCAAAACAATGTAATGACAGGCTATTGAGGAATTCTTCAGCCATATACAGAGAGTGGTATTGTTTCAGGGAGGCCCTCGGTTAACATTTGTTACTCTCCAGCTTTCTTTGCTGACTTAAATGTGCAGTGCTCACCGACACAAAGGGCCATATGAGTGAAATATTGCCTGTTTGTCCAGATGCATTCCAGACACCTGGTGAAGCACAAACACACAGACACTCACTGTAGAAGAATGTGTCCACTGAACAACTGTATAAAACTGCAAAATCTCCCACTCAAATACTCTCACTCCCTCTTTCCCTCACACTTACTGTCGTTCAGTGGGCTGGAAATAAGCCAGCTATGCCTACTACTGTGCACTACATACATGACAGACTGTTGAGGCCCATTGTTCATGGCTTAGTGACCTAAATTTGTGCACCATGTCAACTTCTACAAGTGTAATTTAATGCATTCAATCCTATAATCCAGCTGTTTTTGACATTTCTAGATCATTTATCTTTCATAAGTGTCATTTGATCTTGGTCACTGCAGGTGTGTGTCTTACTTTTTCATCCAAACTGTCATTAACAGTTCATTCATTCATGTCATTTACTCAGTAAAAGCCCAGTTAACATATGAATATTATCTATACACTGAAACCGTAGCTGGCTTTTATTTTGAAGTGACTGAGGAAGTGTTGTTTTCACAAAGGCACAGTATAATAATTTTAATATCACAAATATTTGCAACATTTTTGGTACTAGATATAACTAATTTGACTTATTACACAAAAGAACTTCGAGGTAAAGGCCTGACTCTAATCTAAATCCTCCTCATAAAGCCTTGGTGGTCTGCAGCTGACAGAAATAAAGACCCCAAACAGTATTTGAGGAAATACAGAAATACCCCCATCACCTTCCCCTACTGTGGCCCCAAAAATGCAAAAGAGACTCAGTCCAACCAGTTATTCCCAAACATACTCACATATAATAATTGAGGTCATATAGTAATGTTTGATGCCATTTATATGATATTTTGCAATGAAACCATAAAAATCAAGCTCTGAATGAAAAAAATGGAGTTTGATGCTGATTTTGCATGATTATCAGGCTTATGAAGGTATAAAATTATTATGGGATGTTATTATTTTTGCTAAGTTGTTGTTTGTTGATCCACGGTTCAGACTAAACTGTGACAGTTCTGACCTTGTTTGTTTGGTTCCAAACAGATCTTTAGTTCAGCTACTGACAGCAAAAACTACAGGAAACAGAGGTGATTAGTGGTTTTACTGTGGCTGTTTTCTGTCTAAAAACAGACCTAAGCTAATAGAGCTATAATGTAAACTATCAGCTGATGCAGCACATGACGTTTATAAGACGCAGTGTTATTTTGAACGACTGTTAAAATAAGCGTCTATGAGTTTTAGTTTGAAGAAGAAAACTGAAACAATAATATAGACGAGTTGAAACAATGCAGCTTTATACTTATTTCAGTGACTGAAATACTGATAGAGCTAAATGTGTTCTGATACCTGACTGCCCCCTGCTGGTGAGAGTTTGGAATATCAATACAACATAAAACCCCTATGAATATGTTCCCAAACACTTAATTAGCAAAAATAGCTTTAGCTCCTGAGTCAAAGTAAACATATTTCAAAGTAATCAGAATCAGACACCCCCTTGTCATCTGTCTCCCATAATGCACCCTGGTCTTGCCTTTACATCTCCACTTAGCCAAGTGTCTGAGTGGAGATGATTGACGTCTAGCTCCGGCTCCACAAAGGTAAAAGATAAGCAAGCCCAGATGAGGAAGGTTGGACATGTCTGCCTGCATGATTTAGCCTCGAGTGGGACAGTGGAGGCGACCGATGCAGAGCGGATCCCCCCCACCCCCGGCTACTTGTCAAATCCATTCCACATGGGAGAGGTGTAGATCACCTTTTGATCTGTCCTGCAGGACAATCAGGACGTCCAGACAGGCAAGTGTGTGTATGCGTCCGTCCATCCTCACCCTCTGTTTGACCCGGCTACCACCAGCACCGAGGTTTTGCCTGCAGTCAATAATATCTGTGGCTGCTCATTAGGCCACGGAAAAAAGCTGATGGTATGATCTCTGGCTCATCATTTTACAGTCGTGTGCTTTTTCTCCGACCCTGCCGACTGCTGAGGTTTGGAGGTTAGATGATATTTTGCTGCAGTAAAACCAAAAAGGAAAAATGGCTGTGAATCATGTGGCTGAAGACAAGTGATGGCCCATTATCACAGCAGATGTCTTCATGCAAGAATAGTGTTTCTATCTGACCTGGAAGGTTATTGTCCATTATTTTATGGTACAGTATAATCAATCAGCTATGGGTCAGTTCTGAGGGTAAGGTGATCCTTAACCGCTCTGAAACATGATGCACTTCCACTCATACAGCTGCATTATATGACCACATACAAAACATCTAATGTGCTTTTAACAGACAGAACTCCATGACGACTTCTTCCTTTTACTCCCTACATTTTAACACAAGTATCTGTTCTACTCCTTACATTGACAAAACACACCATTTTGTTGGTCTTATGCATTCAAGGGGGATTATTGATTATCTAATAGTTTGCATAACTGCATCTTCTCAACATCAACCCTGATACTTCACTGTTTTTTATGCTTACTTTGTCTTTTTACTTGACTGTTTTATACTTATATTTTGATTCTTGACTGTATAATTGGTGTGTGCATATAATACTTGAGCACCTTACAGAATGTAAAACCAAATTTCATTGCACTGTACAATGATATTTTGCAATGACAATAAAGTTTATTCTATTCTATTCTGTTCAATTCTATAGAAATGAGCTGTTCGTAATAGATTTCGAATGTAAAAGACAAAACAGACAATAGATGGACGTGTTGTCTGTTAAACACCTTTTTTCACAAATACCCACACCTCTGGAGTGAAAAATGTGTTTTCGTTTGACACCTCTGCTCCAAACACCGTAATAAATCCATCACAAGACCCTCACAGATAAGGAACATAACATAACTCAGCGTCAAACGTAGAGCTGTTTGTCATGTCAGTCTGACCTTAATGGCTGTGTAATAGTTCAGAAACATTCACTCCTCCAGCACCTTTCAGCTTAAATGATGTTTAAGGAGTTTATGCCTTAAGTGGTGTTATATGTTCTATTACAGTTTACAGTGATTTACACATTGTTTTACTGTGTGAGTTTCCCAGATATGGGAAAGAAGCAAAGGGGGCTTTACTTGAACAGAATTTGCCAAAGGTAAAACCAGAAAGAATTTAATTTAGTTGGTGTAAATCAGTGAAATAAATCAGTATTAATCATAAGTTAGTTAATAGAAAGAAACTATTTCATTTGAGTAGAATATAAGGACTAACTTACATATATTCAGACAGAAATAATGCATTGTCTGTGCTAACATGGGTATTTTTCTGAACATATATTCTGTTTTTTCATTTTTTTAAAAGAAATTCTGCAATTTTTGCAGAATATATTTGTCTGGATCTATCTGGAATTAATGTTTCAGGTACAGATTCATTGCACAAAGCAATAATAAACATGAGCATTGTTTCCCAGTATCTACATTTTCCCTGAAAACATGGATACACACAAATCAGAGTTTAGCAAACTATTCACTTTGGAAACAGCTTTTGTGACTTAAATACTTTTTACATGTGGACAAGAGGAGCAAATGTAGAGAAAATGATCTGTTTTAAGCAATATCTGCATTAGTGTGGATGGGGAACAAAACAGAAATTTTTCATTCATCTGTTTTCCAACACTGTAATAATTGAGTTAATCTTCAGCATCATCTGCATGTTAGTCACAGTCAAAGTATAATCAAGTTCAGATATTTAGGAGTCTCCAAAAAAATGCTGGCAGTAGTTAGTTTTCTACAGTACAGCATACTTTTGGATGTGAGGACTTCCATGAACTCAACCTTTAAGCCAAATAGTTGTTCCTCTCATCAGCTTTAACTCATGTCCTCAGTCAGAAACTACTAATTAGACAAATGAAAAGATGTATTTGTTAGTTAATTTTCAACTCAGCTTCCAATCGGAGTCCTCTTTGATGGTCTCTGTGTTGACGCCACATACGTTTTGTGGCCGAGCTATCAAATACCCTTCCTTTCACATCATCAGCTCTTTTGTGGTCTCGCTGTGCCTCTGGCTTTTGCACACGCTCAGTTTCACCGCGCACGCTCGATGTCTCAGTACTTTTGTAAACGCTCACTGGCTCTGAATACAATGAAAGCTGAGGTATCCCTGGTATTTGTGTAACCCCTGCTGCGGCTCCCTCTGCCTTTGACACATACTAGGGTTTCAGAGGGACAGGCCGTTATTACAGACCTCCACGCAATTCCTTCACAGGCTAATTTATATGTTTGAGTAGAAAAACGCAGTGTATGATGCTGTGTGTGGCATGTGTTGATGTAACACAAAGGGAATTGTCACATCGTGAAGTAATGTAAGGTTAGAAGGAATGTGAGGTTTAGTAGACTTGACATAGAGAAATACTGAAGATGTTTCAGGGTAAAACATCTGAGGTGTTATTCCCTTTAATGTGCAGGTTTGGACAGGTCAGCACCATGACCTTTGGAACCACAATGTTAGATAATATAGTTATTACACAAGTTTATTTAGAGGGTAATAACACTTACAATAATTACACTATATTTAGAAGGGTAAATATTCTCATTTATTGTGTCTTATAATTCTGGAAGACAATCATCCTGCCACACATGAGTCTCATGTCTTGTTTATTATTGTGTGAAAAGTTACTCATGTAATTATTGTAGTTCATTTTGGAATAAACACTGACTCTGTCAATCCCCTCTCCTTAAACTAATGCTAACATGCATAAAGTTCATAATATTACTTAAAGAGTCAAAAAATAAGAGTCAGTTATAAGCAAGGTTTGTAATAATAGCCAGCGTGTACAAAAAAAGCTGGTTACAAATACGGTCCCTGTCACGTAGCCGACATGCAGCCGGCAAAATGCAATGGTCACTTCAACAAGTTTAAGGCATTCAGTAATATAATGCAAATGTAACCCTTCTAGAGTCACCTGAAGTGTTATCGTCCGATTTCAGTCACTGCAGGTGTGTGTCTTTTTTCAGTGAAACTGAAGCTTTTTCTGTATATTTAACTGAGGACAACAGAATAAAAGGATTGACTGTAGTACAATCCCCCTACAGAAGCCCCCTTTAGGAGGAAAATAATGTCATGGCCAGAGGAAATAAAATTATATTATTATTATTATTATTATTATTAGAGATAAAATTTGACTGATTGATTGATTGAAATACAGTACAACCAACTGAACACCCCATACAAAAATATAGGAAATGAATATTAACTTTCAAACACTCATTTTCATCCTCACTAGGAGACAGAAATATAGAAAAATGGTGGTATGGCATGGACATATTTAAATTGATACTAAAGTAATCACAATACAAATTATTTACACAAGATTATACTCTAATGAAAACAATGTTATGGATATTTAATTCATTTTCTAACTCTTAAATGCTGATCTTTCAATGTGTTCTATGTTACTTAGCCATGTTAGCATACGTTTTGAGGAGCCATTTATCTGGATATGATTACCAAAAGAATGTGTTTTTTTTGTTATCAGTACCTTTGTTGAGGACACTGTCAAGAGGATGAACTTACACAAACCTGGTTCTAATGGTGGCGGAAAATAGAGCATCTGGAGGAAACCTGCATGGCATCAAACACTTCCTTTTAGCTGTAAGGCAGAAGTGCAAACCATTACACTGCCCATTTACCACCCTTATTTATCTCCTCATGGGATATCTTTCAAGGTATGACTCACAAACATGGCTGTCATTAACCACTTGTCACTTTTCAGGTATTTTATTGAATGCAGCAACTTATGGCCCTTACATAAATGAAGAAAATATCTCAGTTTTGACAAAATTGTGATAATTTTCCTCAAAATGCTACAAATGTATGCATCTACTGCATTTTTAATCTGTCAGTGCTGATGCCTTCTCATATCTAGGTGACATATAAGTGAGAAAAGTTAATTCTGACATTCTAAATTTCTCAACTATAAGTGAATTAAAGACTATAAACAGAGAGAGTTAGTGACATCAGGTAGTTGTTAGCTGTTGTAAAAGCAGACAGAGATTAATTGGATCCATTAAAGAGAAGATAGAGTTTGCAGCCTGAGTCACATTCACTGTTTAAAACAATACAATTCTCCAATTAAAACAGTTAAGATGAAAGCTCTACAGATGGTGCTTGGTATCTTCAAAAACCTCCTGCCTCAGATCTTGCCCTGGCGTTCTCCTGTTTCGTGCTCGGTTCTGTTTTGGAACCAATCATGTGCTTTGGTGTGGGATTCACGCCACACTTCGGGGGCCACCACTAAAACGAGCAACAATGCCTGACAAATCCTCAAGAATGCATTTCGTATTTCAAATAATGCAATTAAGCAATTTTACACCGAGTATGAATGCAATCAACTTAATCAAAGTGTTTTTGCATCGGCAGCTGGAAACCTCTGGCGTTTCTAATGAACTGAGCTTTGGGAGATAATCTCACCAGATGTTACAAAGCACAGCGCTGTTGCTGGAAATGAAACCACACATACTTCTATCTAAAGCTGGTGAAAAGTAGCCAAAACACACTTGGTCTGACAATGTACAGTGCTGCAAAAGACTTCCAGAGATCAGAGCTTTAGGACTGTTGGCATTGTCAGGGTGGAACTGTAGTTGAGTATTTAAAGCTGTCGATTGTCAACAGCAACGACCCTGTTTGCCTCCCTCCACCTCTCTACTCTTGGATTTCAGATAGACATGAATTAATAGCATAAATAGATCTAAAACTAATCAACTAAAAGGAAAAAATGACAACAAAGTCCGCTTTCACACAGTTATTTGTTGATTCTAACAGATTCAGTTGCCTACTTTAGGGGTTCCCAACCTTTTTTTTAATACAATGGCCTGGTTTAACCCATAAAGACCCAAACATCCACCGATGACCAAAACCATCTACTGATCTAAACTGTTTAATACCTGTTGATCCAATAATCCTATCCATACATGTAAATAATTGGTGTAAAATACAGTTTGTCATCTTTTCATAGTCATCAGATATCATTTGGAACGTTCAGAGGCCCCGTAGTTACCGTTATGAAGCACCATCATCTTCTACAACATTGATTCACTTGTAAAACCCATGGAGTTGGTTCAATGACAGTGGATGGACACACTTGTTTTTACTTTCAGTTAATTTTTGTTTTCTCTGTTTTTGATATAATAACCTTTGAATTTACTCTGAGTTTTCAGGAACATCAAATGGGAAATATATGATTTACAGTTAAAAATGCAACATACAGATAAGACAGATAATATTAGAATAAATGGTGGAAAATCACTTAAGATAGGTTAAATAGAAAGAAAAATTCATTTGAGAACTGCCACAAAAGTAGCTCCAGGTTGGTATGGGTTAATATCAATCTTATTCTCAAGGATCACACAATGCGCGGGGGGGGGGGGGGTCATGGCAAGAATCAATCACTATCAGAATGGAGAAACATATCATGAGCATTTGCATTTGTTGTAGAAAACCCGACCCTGGATAAGATAATGCTTGGCCAACAGGTAACGTAGTCTGATGAATCCAGATTGACCCTGTTCCAGAATGACCCATCATGCCTAGTGCCTCCAGTCCAAGCCTGTGGGGTCAGTGTTATGATCTGTGGTTGATGCAGATGGTCAGGTCTAGGTTCACATTATGTATCTATAAAATGATGGAAATAAATGTTGTGATATTGAAATTTATAGAAATGATGCTGTGACAAATGCAAACTGTAATCAAAGCTAAAGGCGGAAAGGGTGTGGAACATCCTTTAATTAGAAGTCAAAATAAAAAAAGATATATTTAAGGTTTCTTTACATAAACAATAATGAAAATATGAGATAAATAGCTGTATTTGGCTGTATGAACACATCTATGATTATCTTTGTCTCTGCTGATTCATGCAAAATGTGTTTTTCAAAAAACAAAATTTTAAGTGTCAGCTGCAAACATTTTTTCCCCTTTGGCTGTGGAATGTTATTTACTGACCAAACAGATAAGAGCTTCATCAGCTAAACAGGAGCGACACATGGATTCCCAGTGGACGTCCAAGCAAGCATGAAGAAAAACAGGAAGTAATCATTCGATCAGATTGGAGGTAACCTGACAGCGTTGTGTGTTTGCCGAGGTCACTCCCCCATTGAAGTTATCATGCAATGACCATGTAATGTACCTCAGGGTCAAAAAGAGAACTGAGCCACAAAGTTATTTGGTATCTGCCTTGTATCTCACAAAGAATGCTTTGCTTTTCCATGTTAGTTACAGTAAACCGTGTGAGTTGTTGCTCAATAACTGCATCATGACTTTACTAACAGTATATTCACACTTAAAAGGCATTATATAACCTCTGCTAGTACATTCTCCAAATTCCAACATGGTGGGGCATGTTCTCGGAGCCTCTAACACGTTTCTAATGAACAACAGACTGCACCACAGGCAGGAGGAGAAATCACAGTTGACTGTAAGTACACTGTGACCCTCAAGTTATCTGAAGATCTCCGCCATGACAACAAGAGACATATGTGACTGTTGGATTGGCTAATGATGGGAACATGGCTCAGGTTGAGGCCTCCAGCTGGCCTCAGCTTGACTCTGCTCCACTCACCCTTGTATGATATGGGCGAGGGCAACCTGCCAGTTCTCATGCACATAATAGTGCTTTGGTTGTGGATGGAGCAGGATGTAGGCTGGTGGAAATGGACAACCACAAGCTGATTGCGAGAGGGTGGCCTGTGGCACGGCTACTGGAATTCCAGTGGGAAGACTCCCTCCTTACAAAGTGATATATCCCTGGCTCTGTTTCCAAGGATGTGAGCCAGACATCGACACACTCGCATGGATGCGGTCAGATAGTCTAATTGTAGAACAGAGAGCTTGTCTCTGCAAAGTTAAGGAAAAATCCCCCCTTGGATACTCTTACACTATCATAGATCTGAGATGTTTAATGCATTCCAGGAGTCATTTTGTGATGAAGTGTTACATTAAGCTACATTTGTTGTATTTTTTCCAGAGGACTAGCCTCAATTTGCTGCAATCAGTTGTGGTTTATTCATGGACGTCATATCGGTGCAGACAGGCATAGCTGTAATGATAGTAGGCAACAGCATTAATGAGCAAGTGTTGGCAAGGTTTTCCCATTATCAGTCACTTCAAATGCAGCATGTGGCTGCTTTGCATTCTCCTCTATTGTGGCTATCAGTGTGTATGTTGGCATTTGTTTACGGTGGTGGTTATCGCTCCCTGTTTGGCTGTTCAAAGCCGTAGTAATAATAATAAGATTTTATTTGTTGTAGTAGGAGGCAGTGATAAAGTTACACCATCTAAATTATAACAATTAGCTACTAATTGTGCAGTCTGTTGCTGAACAACCAGTGTAAAGTCAGCTTATCAGTGCATTTATTTACAATACAGATTAAAGACACCGACACTGCAGAACCCAGTTGTAAATTTATGAGCCATAAAACCAAGGCAATAAAATAAAATGAGCTAAAAGAGAAGGTAGAGAAGGTAGAATCTGTGGATATTTATCTGTGTTTGTTGTTAAGGTAAAAGCAACAAGTTGCAAGGAATTCAGGTCAATGGTTCACATCCATGAGCCTTAATTGTAAAAAATGCAGCATTTGTTTTATATATAAAATGCAGCCAAATTCTAACATCTTGTTTCAAACTGATCAAAAACTACAAACTTAAACCAAGTACCAAGGTTTTAAAAGAAAAAAGTTATCTTATTTAGCTTGTGTCAAAACCTCCAGGGGTTTGAGTATTTTTGTATCCACTAGTGCAGAGAAGAATGACATCCCAAAGTGAGAAGTTGACTGAGTCCAGAGGTTGAGGGTTCAAACCATAGACTATATATAAGAAGTGGATGTAGCCACCATGACATCTCCTGTTGGTTTTTTTTGTTGTGAAGCCAAGGGAGTGTGTTTTGGTCGTCTGTAGAGTGAGACGAGACCATATTTGGAAAAACAAAAAAAAAGCAGAGCTGGGAGTTATGGGGGGTAATGTTAAATGTTAGAATACTGACAGGATAAAGTTATTAACTTCATTAAAAGTTCAATTAGTTTAATTTAGTTAATATAGTGTATTAACCATAATTACAGGAACAATTTAATTTGTCTCTCACAAAAAAAAGCAATAAAAATTTTGTTTAATGAACAGAAGCTTTGAAAGTCCAACTCGGCAAATATCAAAATTTCATTGATAGGGAAATTATTTAAAAATGAACCACAGGCCAAACAAATAAATAAAACCCTGAATACTTAAATACTCCTAAATAAAATTGTTGTCTTTCTACTTTTAGAGATGTTCAATATAAGTCTATATGTGATCAGGCCTCCCATGGACTTCCATGGCCTTTTGCAGTCAGCCTCTAGTGGCCATCAGTGGTACTACACCTCCACATAGGCTTTACTTTTCATCCCTTGGTTCCAACTCTACCTCTGCCACTTTTGGGTTATTTGACCAAATGTGTTGTATTATTTCAGTCAGATTTCATAAAAGCCATGTTTCATTAACAAATAAGAACTAAGCATTGAAATGCTCCCACTCTGTTTGGATCTGATCGTTGTCACATGTAGCCACATTTAATTTGTGTTTATGTAAAGTACATCGAACGGCTGTTGTATGAGATGGTGCTACACAAGTAAATTTGACTTTGAGTTAAAGCCACCCTTTTTGCATTTCATGTGGTTATTTGAAAAACCGGGTTAATCAGTCCAGTCCTTTCCACATTAACACAGATATTTTGCAAAATAATAATTGTTCAGTACATTTAGGCCTCTTTTCCATATGTAAGTAGCATTGTAGGTAATTAAAATAGACATTTTTGCAACGTGAATATTTTTCAAAATTCAGACTTCAGTTTGTGCATGTCTGTTGTTGTTTTGTGTAATGAACATGTATCAGAAGCAGCAAATATAGATGCATGAAGAAGTGTGTGGTGAAACCAAACTTCAAAAACCTGAACCAACATGTTGAAGTGAACTTACCAGTGGGTAACTCACTTGTTGTTTCTCAACTTCACAAAAACTAAATCCTCTGGGTTGGCACCATCCAAAATTACTGTCTGAAGTCAACCAGACACAATAATTTATCTATTATAAACTATAAATCTATATATTTACATATAATGACCACTGTTAGTAGTTGTTAGTAACACTGAATTATTTTTTAGGGGAATGTTTCCTCTAAAAAAAAAAATAGAATCTCAGTAAGGGTTTTTCCTTTTTTTGTTGTTGTTGGAACGCTAATATTAAGTTTGGTGCCCAAAAAAGCAAAGCAATCTCTGACACCTTTATTGTGATGGTCTGATCACGAAAATTAAATTACACAACACAATCCAATAAACATGTCCTAACATGTTTCTACATCAGCTGTCATGAAGGAGCAAAGGGGTTTTATGCTGAAATGTGTTAGAATTTATTTATTAAATTTTCAAAGACAAAAAATAGGTTTTATTTTTATTCTTTAACAAGACTAACATTGTACATTGTAATGACCCCTTAGCCCATTTTGACAATGAGTTCTACGCTGCACCTCCACCCCAGTTGCTCCCTGCTCCCCTACCAGAATCACCATCCCCTCACCTCATCTGTGCTTTTGTCTGCTCCAATGACCATGCACTGACCCCGAAACACCTGAAAAATGTAGGTCAACATTGTCGACCAGATTTGATGTGTCGACCCCGAATTGACCATGACAATGAAGGTCAAGGTCAAACAGGTCGCCCAAGAGCTTTACAAGTTGCACCTGAACATGAAGGAGAACAGAAGGTGAACAGTGATGGCTTTGGCACTGATGGACAAACGGACGCCTCAGGGTACGACAATACCCGTCTGTCCAAAGGCCGGCCCAGGAGTTACAACAGATTACCGTCGATTTTTTTGGATTTTTTTTATCTTTGACCACCTCAAGTAAACTCATAGAGAGTCCAGGAAGTACTCCTATTTCTTAATTTTTTTTAAAAGACTCAGTATCTATTGATCAAAGTTGCTTTCAAGGTCACCAGAAGTGGTATATACCTGCAATGACATTGAATCTTTTGCAGAGTCTTACAGCTCTCACCTCTTACTGCCCTTGCTCTTGAACTCCCCTCTTCACCTTTTGCCATGTTTGTTCTGTTGCTAAAATAGACACAAAAGCTGAGGTGCTACCTCAGGCGTGTGTGGTCTGCTGTAATTCAGGATGGTGCATCTCCCGCGCACCCACACAAAAAAACATTTTGGGATTCGGCCACAGAGAAAGACAGTGTTTAGACTACCCACAATCCCCTCCTCCACTCCGCTCGGCTGCACATCTCCTGAGCTCAGAACATTGGCCAGTGCCCTCAGCGTTGGGTCCCTCCCTATGTACTGCCTGCAGGGCTGAGAACATTGTGAAATGTTTACTGTCAGCATGAAAATAAATGTGCACACGGTGACCTAAAGTGAAATACTGCAGCCCTGATGGAAGGCTTTGATAATAATGTAAATTAAGGCCTTAAACAACAGCGTGTCAGGATGTGGCGTCAGGTCTTTGACCGTTTACAGTGTCTTTATGTGTATGTTTTGTACATTACGTTATTGAATACTTTGAAAGTTTTTGACAAATGCCATGAAACGAGAGCTGGTTGTAACACATCTCCCGAGACTAGGGAGGAATGTTGTTGTCATTACTTTATCTTTATTAGTCTAAAGTTGTTCTCCTTGGAAGGACTCACACAAACCAAAGCTCTTCTCATACTTGATGGTAAATCATAAGGAAAAAAAAAAGTCACAGGATATATGTTCCCAAAGTATTCATCTCCAGTTTTCATCATATCCATTTCTGTATGTGTGCCCACAATATAATTTTTCCATATTTTCTGTCTCTGCATCTTTCTTTTTTTGGTCATATGATGGATGAATGCAGGATGCAGTGCAGAGACCAGGCAGATTTCCATTACACTAGCCTATCACCAATTCCACCTCTGAAAAGAATCAGCCTTTATAAGACAATCCAGCCCGAAACTATTTATTTTTTTTAGATTCCTAACCTCAATTATTCCCACAGGCACCATGTGATAATTATGATTCTTACTCCATAATGGGTGTGAACATATGTGTCGTCACAGCCAGAGGAAGACGAGCAGAGTCAGGCGATGTGTCAACCATGTGAGGTGTTAACACAAGATCACGGCGAAATCCACGAGACAGGAAATGCTGCACATGCTGCACAAGCATGTTACACCTTGGAGTTACAAGCAGTAAAACAGGCCTGTAAATAGTAAGTACAGCATATTTTAAGACTGAGAATGTTTCCTAAATCCTGTTTTTCTCTGTTGATGGACAAGGACAGGCTTGTTTACCTGACCTGAGATCAGTGTCAGTTGAAGAACAGTGACCTCAGTGGAATAATCCAGACCGGACCCTTTAGACTGCAGAGAAACCTCAGTAACATAGGGACGTCTTGTTGAAGGGGCAAAGACATTAGCCAAAGCAGACCAAAGCAAATTAAATCTGAACTGGAATGAAAAATAAGTCTAATTCCTCCCATAACACAACCCAAATTGTGATGGAAAAAATACGTTGACAACGATATTCCTGGCAAATGTTGTATATAAAACAGAACACACCATACAGTATAAGCTGCAGCTGTTGGTTTTGGGTAAAAAAAATAATGGAGCATATTTCAGAGGAAAAACAGGGCTCATGAAGGAAACACAGCTCTAACTGTATCTTCAAGAGCTGTTATTCCTGGATCTGTGAAAGGCCATTAATTCTGATAATATTTGGTTTGCCAGGATGAGAAAAATACCTTTGAACCTTTGACCATTGAATATTCATTTCCATCATACACTGCTTTGAGCTATGGTTTATTAAAGCTTAAAGTTAAAGGTTAACCTTAATAGGAAGTTAAATTTACATTTATATGTAAACAGGACAATTGGAGACCTACAGGACAAGGAAATATGTCAGCAATGAAGTTACCATAGAAGAACAGTTCGTAGTCCTTCAGCAGAAATTTATCCCACTTATATAAATCAATTCTATTTTTGAGAATATCCTCAGAATTTAGTATCTTATAATTAAGTGTCGAATACAAAGGGCAAAACTGAAGTGTCTCAAACTCAAAATGAAACATATAAATGACTAAAGTTAAGGTTAAACCATTTTATAATCCCTGTAGCACCTAGCATTTGCATTAGCAGTTAGCATTAGTGCTTAGCAGGTCAGTGAACTGCTATTCCTATTGAAGGTGCTTAGGGAACAACTCCAGATCTTTAGAATTTAGCTTCTGAATGTATTGACTTTGTTGCCATGTTGACGACAGTAAATATGTCGAGTTGGACATTTTGACATGGCGTCTGTAGGAATGGACTCATTTTTGAAAAAAGCCTCAAGTCTCAGGTTTAATCCTGGTAATCTGGTATCTGGTGTCCGTCATAGGTTAATTCTCCAGTCGTGTCAGCAACTTTGTCATGAGAACTGACAGCAACTCTGTGGCTATATTTAGTGAGTTTTCACACTCTTCTAGGAACTCTTCCTCAAAAAAAAAAAAAAAAAAAAAGGCTGGTCAATGGCAAGAGACATTTACCACCATGAATTGTGGCATTAGTTATGAATATGTCTGTCTGCTTAAATAATAAATTTATCATTATTGTATAATCACAGTAGTAATACCTTGTTTTCATGGTGGTACTTATGCATCGTTTGGTGTGTAGTTTTTCTATTTACATATTTTCACAGTCTGCTATATTGCCAGGTTTGCAAAAAACAGGGAATTTCATAAAATCTTTATCATCAGACAACTTATGTGTAAATGCCTTTGACTGTAATGTATTTTTTTCCAAGAACCAGAATGAGTAGGACGTCACATTTCTATATCCAAATAAGTTTAATGAGGTATCTAAAAAATAAGATGGCAGTTGACAAACCACCGGGTTATGTCACAGAGGGTTTGTCTATATTTTTCTACCATCTATGGCTCGACTGACTGCACAAGCCATTATCTAATTACATACTTACAAACCTTCATACCACCCCTGTTTTGGATGTGGTATGTACGTTTTCTGTGGTAATTATCACTGAATAAATTTCCCATTTCCCATACTAAGCAGCTTATCCTGAGGGGGAATGGCGTAGAGTTTCCTTTTAGAGCAGTAGCTGTGGAGTTTCCGAGGTTTAATGGTCTTCTTAAATGAGAAGACAGTGTTGTGTGTTCTATTACAGATCATGTGCCGGCCACATGGACGCCGCAGTGACATCACCCCAGGGCGACACAGCAACTTCACGCTAAAAGGGCTTCATTCACAACTGCTGTTTAACTGGTGCTAAATAACGCCTGTGTAAGTTAAATAGAGGGTGTCTCAGCAACTGTAAGCTGTCTACAAACAGACACAACCCTGCATTCATTTCAGTGTAAGACGTCGCAGAGCATTATGTATGACTAGTTGTTACAGCAGACATCCATCACGTGAAATATAACAGTACAGGGGAAAACGGGGATTAAGGGGACTCAACTCTTCAGGCCAAATTTACCAGGAAGGAGGAGTGGGAATTTGTGGTGTTTGCAGAGGGATGAGGTCAGAAGTTTACATACACTGTGGATAAATGCATTCCAATTCAGTTTTTCGCAATTCTAAGTGCTTAATTTTGATATGTTACTTCTGTTATTTCAGTTAGTCACTGCTTTATACTGATGTTGTGAAATATCAGAATATTAGTAAAACTCTGACATGAACCATTCTACCGTACAATGTTCTACTTCATCCCTTAAGAACATTTTGTTGACAGTATTTATATATAAGTATTATACACTTATATATTCAGTATGGAAGTGGTATTAATCCTGTAGCATAAATAAAGGATTTGAAAATTAGTAGCAACTGTTAATCCTGCTTTTACTGATGAAATGTGATTTGTTGTTTGTGTGTTTTTTAAATTATTTTTTTTACTACTTTCTTTTTAGCAACTTTTTTACTTTATTCACATGCATCCTCTTATACAATCAAATAATTTCTAGATTGAAGTTTTTACAATGTACAATGAAAAGGATTCTATTCTATTCTGTTTTATTCTCTTCTTTTAATACTAATACTTTATTAATAATAATAATAATAATAATAATAATGGAATTTATGTATTTTTATATTAAATATTTGTTCAATCACATATGGTTTTCAGATAGATAGGAGGAGGCTAAATACATACCTGTCAGCTGTAATTACCAATCACTGATCAGATTCTGTTAGACGTGACCTGGATATGATTCTACTGCATGTCTCTAGTAGGAGGCTTGGAAAAGTGGCTTTCCTATATGGACCGAGAGGGAAGGAAGGTATTTTCACAGGACTTTGTCCACATTATTCAATTTGTGTCCCATGAATAAAGACTTTCAGAAATTCTGCTGGCATTGATTTAATTAGGAAAAAGCAGATTGCATTGTAAAACCCTCTTGGTGGAGGTAAATAAAAACTATTATTCTGACATTTCACATTATCAAAGTTGGGCTAAAATAACAAACACAAGGGAATATACAGTATATTAAAATAAAATTTGCATAAAATAAATTTAAATCATAAATTGTATGCTAGACAACGCTGGATGTTTGACAATATACTGATTGTAAAAGCATGCATTCACGCCTTTTTCTTACTAAAAACACAGACAATGACTGAAACACAGGCACCCCTCCCCCCAGATTTACTGTCTTTGCCCCACTCCTATAAGACACTGTACAGGCAGAAGCACACACCTCTCCTATTCTTTACCCCTATTGGGGGAAATAGACAGCAAAGTGTGACATCACATCTGAGCTGCACCTCTGTGCCGGTTACCAAGGTGATGGATTTTTTTTTTTACAGAGGAATTTAAAATTACAGGAGATGCAGGGTAGGTATGCCATGTCCTTGACTCTAGGGCATGAGGTTAGAACCTTTAGACGCTTTCTCATGTCTCTGTCTATGCATCTTAATCATTATGGTGAGGGAGTGTTTCTGACTGCAGCTCCTCATGTGCTGTCCATCTACACATGCTGCAGTGCTGCAGTGTTCTGCAGTAATTAGTTTTTTCCAATGGTGACGCTTCAGCCTGCAGCAGTTCCCAAAAATAAATGGACCATACACATAAAATGACACATATAGGGAGGATTCTTTTGGGAAATAAGAGGCGGTGTCTGTATTCATGGGCGTGCATGTGTAATGGACAGATAAGGATAAAGAGAAGAGGCTCAAATGAGATAAAGACAGAGGGAGAGCACAAGGAGTTAAGTGTTTACCAACCTCCAGCTGCATTTAGAGAATAGCTTTTATCAGATGTGGGCAGTCGCAAAGTCAGACTGAAGCAGAGAGGCAGAGGAGGAGGACAGTGAGCACATATTCACTGTACATCATGAAGGGCTGCTTTAGAAAGACAAGGCAGACAGGCATCCCATGAGGCATCAGCACAGATTTTTTTCAAGCTGATAGACCGGAACTTGTGATCGCTCATCACTACAGCTCTGCTAAGGCGCAGGAAGCCTCTAGCTGCATTAAAAAAGAACCCAAGCTTAGAGTGGGAGAGAGGACAGACATGCACAGGTGCTGCTAAAGGGAGAAGGCAGAACGAGAACCAAGAGCAGAGAGAGGAGGAAGGGGGGGAGTAAGTGAGTGAAAGAGGGAGGGGGTGTAGGAGGAGACTTGACTTGCTTCAGAGGGGAATAGGAGCCGGAGAGCAATTCCAAAACAGCTGTCCGGCAGACGTCCCAGTCGACAGAAGTGAAGCCTGAGGCAGAGACAGGAGGCAGGGCAGTGTCAACAAGCCACAGGAGCAGCGCAGCAGCCACAGCACACACATAGACTCTGAAACATCAACCTGAGGCTGCGGCGCTCAGGACAGACATACCTGGAAGGATCAGCACCGCTCCATCAGAGGATCTGAGGTGAGTGAGAGCAGGAACATGTTCCGTTTCACACTCTGGGCTGAATTAGTAGACTGGATAGTGTTGCCGAAGCTGTCATGTAAGCGTCTCTGTCGGTGTTTTCCATCACAGTCTACGGCAGAATTGAACTGAAAGCGTGCGTGGTGAGTTATGCAGTAGAGGAACATTTGACAAGCAGACATACATGTAACACAAGAGCTGAACTGTTAAGAGCAACATGATATGCTCCGGCTTTCCAACAGACACTTTTTCAGTCTGGCGACACGTTCTTCTGAAATGCAGAGCTGACTTGGCCTTTATCTCATGAGGGAACACATTTCAGAGGGGTAAACTGTGAGGAAAGGACTTATTTATGTGTTGACATTCCCTTCATGTTTCATGCGCTTTGATTCAGTTTCCTGCTCCTCTATGCCGAGGATAACTCTGGCAACAGCCGGCCATGCTTGCGGGTGGCACAAGGGGAGCGAGAAAGAAAGACAGAACAAATACTCCACCCTGCTATTCGCCCTGGTCCGGGCACAGCCACCAGGCCCCCAAAGGAAGGCCTTTGCCTATAATTGAGGTTTCTTTTATGTAACAAACTGCTCGGTCTATTCTGTAAGGCTACCATTACCCTCTGTGGTATGTGCATTTGCTTTTTATAACAACCCCAAAAGAGAGGGTCTTTCTGCTATTCAGAGATGTGACAGAAGTGGAGGCCAGGGTTAGATGTTAGTATTTAGAAACTTCAAATGTCCTCTGAATGGCCATGCTGACAGTATCAAACAGTAGCCTCCTACACTGGCCACATGTACTACAGAAGTGTATGACAGCATGGGGTTTTCAGCTTTGATGTGAAATGTCAGCACAGTAATACCATCACGGGAGGAATATTGATGCACAGGTTCTATTTTAAAGGACAACAGAAGTCATATACAGGTCATACCTTCAACAGCTGCTGTCCCGGGCCTTCCTCTGTGCATCATTCATCACCTGCTTTGGCACAGATCAGTGTAACTGTAATGCATCATCAAACTGTAGCATTTGTTTAGACTACACTAGAGTTTCACGACCTCTAAGAATACTGACCCACTTCTATCACACGTGACTTTTAGGAGTCCAGAAATACCCAGACAAATCACGAGCCATTAGTTTAATTGCCAGATACCAACTCCACATTTATCTGCGCTCACACTTAAACTTTCATCACCTGGCTCCCTCTCCAGACCCTTCAATAATAACTAACAATCCAAGCATGAACTGATGAGGCCAAGCTCCATTTTTAAAGAGACTGGAGTGGCTCCAGATCACTTCATGCCCAGACTGATAGCTTTGCTGACCCAATGACACAGTGGCTCTATCCTGCAGCACCCATTATGACTGGATGCCTGCTCAGCCAAGAAGGTGCCATTAGATCCCCCACTTCCCCAGAGGTGTAAATGAAACCAGTGTCCGCATTCTGCGGTGGTGGCGCCGCCTGGCTCGGACCAAACAACACGTGCCATGCCACCGCTTTCCGGATCCATTCCAAGAGGAGCGTGCAAACCCGGCCATGGCTGTGATATAGACCAGAATACACCTGCTCAACTATTAACACCTTGCCGAGACACAAATGGATTCATTGGGTCAGCAGGCCATGAGGTTTCATCCTGGGACACCCTGAGCTGTTGTAATTGATTAATTTCCTCTTGGTCCAACAAGAGCTTAACTAAGTAATCTCTGCTTTCTTAAATCCATACTAATTTGGTCAGTCGCTCATTAAATTAACCCTAAAGCTGGTTATTCAGAGCATCACAAGCCGCCAAGAGACCATCATAAGGAGGATAGGACACTGTTTTCTTCATTCTGCTGGTGGCCTCTGGAATTCCAGTCATGTTTGCCATACAAGCCAAACTGAGCCACCAGCAGGACGGCTGACGTGAAGGTCAGCTCTTCAGGCTTTCACCGGAGTTCTCACGGGCCACAACTGTTAACCTTGTGTAGGATGCACAGCAGATGTCCTCCTGTGAGAGCAGCAAGACTTGGATTACTCTGCTTCCAGAGGATTTTGTAGAACTATTGTCTATAATATTGATTTCAACTGACATTACCATCATTAAAATGCATGGGCTGTGAGTTTTGAAGCCGCTGAGAGCACACCAGCCAGACAGTCATTTTAATTACACCAGGGCAGACCGATAATCAATACGTTTGTTTGATAGGAAGTGTTCGAGCCAGCAATTCAGCCGTGACCTACTATTCTTGGAGCAGCGGGAGAAAAGTTTCGATATGTGTTGCACAGCCCACAGGAAGCAACTCTTGGCTTACTGGTGCATTTGTTTCACTTCGCATCCAATCCTGATTTCCCATTGCAGTGAGCATCAGCTGTCAAGGTCAGACAGGATTGAGGAGCGGCAAAAAAGGGAGAGACCCTTAAGAAGTGAAAACAAGTAAATGGAAGCGAAAAGGAAAAAGCTCAAGCTAAAAAAATGAGAGATTTAGCCCCCCTCCCCTCCCTTAATCAAACACTGCAGCAGTCCTCCCACCCTCCCCTTTCCCTTTTCTCTCCTTCACTGTTAGCAAACAAACATGCTCTCCTTCGCACACATGGCTTGCATTCAAAAATGCTATCTCTCACGAGTGCAGTCCATCACCTCACACAAACACTCACACTCACAACAACACTCCAACACAAGAGAGAAGCATCGCATTCAACACACTCACACATGTACTCCATCCCTCAGTGTTTGTCATCTCTATATATAGCCCTATAGCGCTCGCTGGGTGACAGGTTTATTTGTGTAGCAAAGGCATCCCCTAAAGTGAGAACAGTTTTAACTTCACATCCATGATTGTTGCTCTCATAAGGCAGATGCTGGTCCTTAAAACAGGTTGTAAAGCGTGCAAGTTCAGGGGTTTCCAACTGTTAATCCAGCCTGCTATTTGGACTCATACGCAGCAAGTGTCTGACGCTGTGGCTCCACACTAATGTGCCTGCTGAATAAACATAGCCTACTTAAAGTGTCCCTGATAAGGTTGATGCAGTCTAACTCTAAGGGGGTCGGTTGCAGCAGGAATTTGGATGTTTTCTCAGTGAAACCTTTTCTTTTTTCTTTTTGACCGCCCAGGCACTTTTGTGTAGCCATGCACTCTGTCAGACAGTCACCGCTGACAGATCTCTCATAAGTAAATATGTCTATAAATGGGCAAGCTCTCTCTTCACTGGTCCACCCCCCACCCCCACCCCCCGCCCCCCTCCTCCCCAACACACACACATACACCTACACACTATCAACTCCCCTTCTTCCCCTGAGTGTTTTTCCCCTTCTTATTGGTTGCTAAGTCATTTCTAACGGTCAAACCAATTCTCTCGTCTTTCTCCTATCAATCTGACTGCCAACATGGTGACATTTTCTGTTGGGTTTGTAATGGAAAAGCCCAGAGAATGCAGCGTGAATGTGCAATCAGGCACCTTTTATCAAACCCAATCCCCCTTGATAATGTTTACCCATCCTAATGTACTGGTATCTCAGCCGTTATTAAACTTGAAGCCGATCTACTACATTAAAAAAAAAAAAAAAAAAAAGCAGAATCAATTCACAATCCACATCACCTTCTTTCTTAAGATCCACTTGCTCTGTAATCCCTCGCTCTATCTTCCTCGTACAATCCCCCTAAACCCCTCTCCTCCCCTCTTTCTCCCCTCTGGTTCATCTTGTTTCTATCTCTGTGCGTGTCTGAGCAGTAGCTCGCTCTAAAAACAGGCTGCCCTGCTCTGATCCCACTAAAGTCCTCCTTTGCTTCTCTTCTCCCAATCTGCAGTCCAGCTGTTCTACATTAGCACATCCACAGTTGTGGAGGCCAAAGGAGGCTCATGAGTGGAAATGTGTGTAGAGCAGCAAAAAGCCTTCGACTCAGGCCTCATCCTGCATATGTTGTAAGATCACCAGATGCAAGAAGAGGATGAGGATGTGTTTTTTTAACCTTCCAGGATCTAGAGTGTACTTTTGGAACTGTATTGGTGACTGGATTCTTAGTCTGGATAGACAGATTAAATATTGGTGTTTTTAATTTGGGCTTTCATTTTGCTTTTAATGCCAGTTAGGTTTTTACTCAGAGTATTATTTTTATTTATTTTTTGTCTTACAGAACTTACAGAAGCTAAAAAGATAAAATGAATAATTCCACGATACCAAAACTACATTGTGCAAAGCCAGTGAAGTTGAATTTGTATCTGATTTTGCCTGCAATTCTACTGTATTTTATTTTGTGTTACATGGTTGATTGTGGTTTTCGTTTCAGTTAATACAGTTATGTTTTCGTTGCTAGTTTTAGTTTTTATTGGCTACATTAATACCTGAGTAAACACAGACCAGTATTGAGTTTATGCCTTAAAAACAAAAATAGACATTGAAATGCTGACAAATTCTCTGTCTCTGATTTCAGGACTGTCCATTCGAGTGCCAGACATCCCCGGTCCTGCTCGGAGTCCCGTTTCCTGATCGATGTCAGAATCCCTGTCATTATTTTTGATGCCCCACATAGCGTCTGTATAACTGAGAATGTAACTGGAGCATTTTCCCCTGAGGAACTGTAACGTCCAGAGCTTATTAAGCGTTTCTGACTGTTGTGTCCTGCGTATCTGATATCTATCTATTACAGCCATGCCAGCAAAAGCACCAATATACTTGAAACCCTCAAATAATAAGAAGGGCAAAAAATGTCGCCTGAGAGACATTTTGTCGCCAGATATGATCAGTCCGCCCCTCGGGGATTTTCGCCACACCATCCACATCGGCAGGGGAGGGGAGAGGGATGCTTTTGGAGATATGTCTTTCCTCCAAGGGAAGTATGAGCTCCTACCTGGAAAAGCAGAAGTCCAACCTCAGTATGGCATCCAAAGTGAGTTTTTGAGAGCGAATAGTACAGGTGATGCCTCCTTCGCTGAGACCCCCTCTCCAGTTCTGAAAAACGCCATTTCGCTCCCGACTATTGGTGGCTGCCAAGCACTTACACTTCCCCTGATCTCCTCCACTGTGTTCTCCATGCCACCAGAGCCCTTGGAGGACATTGTCGGGCCTACAAATACCCTGAAATCTGATAGTGTTGAGGAGGTAGAAATACTGCAGATGGATGCTCTGCTGCGCTCAATGGATGTTTTCAACAGTGAGCCGTCGTCTCCCTCTGCCGACATGTTGTCAAAGCCCGACGTCCTCCTGGATCTTCTGGAGAAGACAGATAAAGCCACAGCGAAAGCCATTACCAAAGCAAACAAAATAAACAAAAGTGAAAACAGGTTTGACAAGCCATCATCCTATTACATCAACGGGCACAGCAACAGCATCTACAAAGCTAACGGTAGTCTGAACAGCAACACGAGCAGCGACAGCTTCGACAGCTTCAACGGTAAAGGGGACTTCAAGACCAAGACCTGCAATGGAAGCGGGAGTCTCAATGGTAACGGCAACTGCAATGGTTTTGGACACTTCAACAATGACATTAGCCTGACCTTTAAGCAGGAGCTCCCAAAGTACACCAGGGAGTGTGTGGACAGGGACAGTGGGGTGGAGGAGGGTCGCATCTGTGATTTGGAGTTTGAGTTTTCCAAGGAGAAGAGCACGTCGCAGGATTCCCTAGCCCAGATCACAGGGTCATTCCTGTCTCTTGAACTCGATCTGGGCCCATCTATCCTGGATGATGTGCTCAACATAATGGATAAACCCGCAGTGAAGAGCAGGCCTTGAGCTGCACTGAGGTCCCAAAAGGAGAAAGGGAATTATTAAAATATAGCCATGAGGACAGAAAGACTCAAAAAGCAATCAAAATGGTGTCTGGATATATCATTGTGATGGAGATGAGCTTCAATACATGAGAGCTGCTTATGTTTTTACTGTCGAAAGATTTAACTGTTAAGCTTCTATGGAGTGTTGATACTTCTTTTTTCGTTTGCCATGCTAGCAGCATGTTTAAGATGCATGTGCTATTGAGTTACAGCTAAAACAGCCATTGTGCCTTTGACTTAGAGGTTAAATTACTGTAAAAATGCTACCTTATAGATTTGTGTTATTGTGTTAACTCCCACAGTATATAGTACAAGGTAACTTAACTAGAAGTCCTTTGCTTTTTTTTTATACACAATCTTGACTTTGGGTCTCTCTGAACATATTGCATTGTGTGACTTTAAGTGTGTTTAACAAAGCACTATTTTGTTTGTCACATGAATTAGTTTTGCCACACGACTATTTCAAACAACAGAACACTATGCATATATTTGTGTTGTTCAAAATGTAACACAAATAAATTAATTTTATCCAGCCGTGCCTAATGTTATTACACCGAGAACAAGAACATAACTCAAATTCAGACTAAGGCTTGTAAAAAGAAGTAGCACTAGAGGAAAAGTAAACAGAAACAGATACCAAGGAAAGAAGGAGCTGCAGATTGACAGAAAAAAGGATAGAATGGATTTATTTTCTCGCCTATGGCATTCCTTACATTCTGCCTCCCTGCCCTACAGTGGGAGCTCCAGTGGGCCTTCATCTACCCAACCAGGCGCCTGCTCCATTTGTTTGCATGAGGAAGGGACAGGCAGAGGAGGGGTCTTTGAAATTCCCTGCATTCCAGCCACAGAGCACAAGTGTCCAGGACCAGACATAAATCAGCTGTTTCAAGTGAAGAGGGAGGGCCTCGGCCTTCCAGCTACACTTTTCCTAGAGGCAGAACGTATAGAGAGATGGGGTTATAAAACTTACAACCTGAGGGCAGGCATTGAATGATAGGTGCTTCCTCTGTCTAGATACAATAAGGATATGTTGACGCAGCAGGTCCAGCTCAGCCAGCGGTGATTACCCAAACATGAAGCCTCTTAAACTCAGCCACCCTTCAGCAGTGGCCTTGTCACCCTGATCCCTTGTCCCTGTGGGCCCCGTTGCGCAGCCATATGAAGGCTAAGTCATAACAAACCCATATAGAAACTCACGGCTGGCTTCTCTCAACACCCACGTGCCACTGTGTCGCTGTTGTAAAGACGAAACAAGATTAGTTTCCTCTTAACACGTGTGAAGTCAACTTAGTTTTCAGGATAATTTCACATGCAAACAATTATCTGGGTTCGACTCCACTTCTGTCTTTGCGCGGGTCAGTGCGGTGAACCTCTTCAAACCTCTTAAAAGACCTCAGAATAACCGAGCACGACCAGCCCGGCCGAGGCATCTGAAGCTGTCGTAAAGCCAGATGTTAGAGGAGACGTGAACGTTTCTCCACGCAAGAAACCCCATGTCATGGCAGATTCCCCAGTCATTGGAAAATCCCAGCATTAGCACTAAAGAGTTTGCATATGCTGAGCTTTACTGCGCAACCTCCAAGAACAAGTAATGAAAACCTTTGCTGTCAAGGTAATTACTATGCTTATACCTGCAATGGTACATCATTGAGTTGATGACAGGCGTGGACCCCAAGCAAACTCCCTTTGGTTTACAAAAGAACATGTGACCACAACTCTGTAGCCTGTTGTGTAACATATTAGAAGAATTTCAGTGGAGATGCCAAATCTCCCTGACAAAAAATACCAGGAAATACCAGTGTTTTATTAAATCCAATACAAATATTTGACATATGTTACACTCTTGAATGCTGCCTTCATGTTTTCTAACAGAGTTCAATGCTCTACATCACAAACACAGTACAGAGCGTTTTAGTTTTGGCTTTCTGTATTCATACTTGTGGAGGTTTGACTTGTGCAAGATTAATGTTTGTATTATTCTAAAGCCTTGCTAACAAATCACTGCATCTGTACTTGAATTGCACCAGCTGAAGAGTGTGTTGGCTACTGGCAGACGCAGATGGTCTTGTCTCGTCTCTGGTTTAGTCTCCTCTCAGAGCCTGAGGGCAGAGTTGAAAATACCAGAGATGGAAGGTAGAAATAGTCCTGCTTTTCATTACCACCAGGCCAAGGTGGATGCTTGACCTGAAGAAACCTTCCTCCAACTCTGCTAGTTTTCAGAGTTATCACGCTGCACACCAACACAATCAGAGGATTCATTGTGTGACACCCACAGACCCACAAGCTGAACAATCTTGCTTTTGTCTTGCTATCTGCAAGTCAATGGCTTCATGCTCTCCCTTTGCTTGATTTTCTCATTGGAAAAAAAAATATCTTTTTATTTTACTTCTGACCCTTTAAAACCTTTGCTGTAGTTAATGTTACTGAAAACAGAAAAGTAATTGCCAAATTGCTGATGTTAGTCAAGAAAGGGAGGCGACACGGGTGTTGCCACTACCTGCTGCCTTGTAATTTCCAAACCAGTTTCTTTCTTGGCAGGAACAAAAAAAAGTAATTACTAAATGAGGGTTACTAAATCTTTTCAGCTTTGACGGCCTGGTTCAGTAGACTGGAGTCAAGCACCCATTACAGGGTTCCTGTAAGGTCTTAAAAAATCTTAAAAGTCTTGAATTTACAAATCTGTATTTAATACCTAAAAAACAAAGTCTTTAAAAGGTATTAAATTTGATATAGTAGGTCTTAAGTCATGTTGCTATAAACTTGTTGGCTGTATTGTGTTTTAATGTGTCTGTTAAATGTCCAAGCTGCAAAGAAAGTAACTTTAGTCGACTCAGTTCCACCTGTTCCAACCCAACAATTTATATTGAAATTAGGAACCAATTATCAATAACTTTGCAGCCCCACGATGAGAAATGACTCAGAACAGTGAGAATCAAAGCGTTGGAGTAAACAAATACATTTTTCTCAACTCTAGGAGTCATGAATTTTTGCCAGTATGGCTGTGACATGGGCATTAAATTCTGTTCTAAGTGGTCCTAAAAAGGTCTTAAAAAGTCTTTAATTTAACTTGTAGAAACCTATAGGAACCCTGCATAAGAAAAGGGACACAGCTGCATTAGCATGTAGTTAATGCCAAGCAGGAAATCTACACATTTGCCTTTACATTACAGGTAAATCATTCAGGAACATTTTATAAACGCTCTTCCAGCAGGGCGGTGATCTGGGGGATCCAGCTCCTCTGTTTCCTGGGCTAAGGTGAAGCTGTCAGTTCACAGATGAATAAGCTTTGGCCTAGAGGCTACTGGTGCCAAAGAAAGCACAGCTCAGACCCAGCAAAATTTTCCACCCAACCTCCACAACGGAGCTGAATAATGCGCACACTGTCTTTCACATAGAGGTGTCGGTGAAGGAGCCCCTCGTAGCCGGAGCTGAGCTGCGTCAGGCCAACGAGAGGGAAACTTTAATAAGACGTTTCCCTCCTCGCCGGGCCTCGATGTCTGCAGACAGCGGAGGGATTCACTGTAGCTGCTGTTCAGGTCAAACACACAAAATGAGCCTGAATGCAGATGCAGGACATTCCATCGAATCAACTCACAGCGAAAAAAGAAAACATCTGAGACATGAGCCTCAGGAATATTGTTTTTAAATATTTGCCTTGCTTGATGGAGCGATATCAGTCATTGTTGTACACTGTCCAAAACCGGCCATGACTAGGATAATCCAGGGTGTAGTAATGAAAGTTTCTTGGGAACATTTACTTTGGGATGCTGAGCTTGGAGCTTGGAATCAACTGTTCTGCAGATCTGCTGATTTAGCGGCGTAGATCTGCAGCTCCTTTACAAAAGACAACAACAGGGGAGCGTAGAGAGAGCTTATTCTCAGGGGTGAATAAAAGGAGCCTGAGCTGGGCTTGATGCAGTGCAGAT
>JAPQRQ010000008.1:27443600-27459963 GCA_037367365.1 Apogon talboti | reverse complement strand
TAGAAATGTTAGCTTACCTTGTCATTGCTGATCACAGGGATCATGCTAACTAGCTTCTGTAAAGCAGGGTTAGGGTTTGTGATGAGCATACGTCCATGTGGACAATGGACTGTCTTCTGTCATCTTCACCCATTGGCTGAACACCAACAGGAAGTAGAACTGTACTGATGCATTTTTGATTCCTTACGTTTTTTTGCACTATTAAACATGTACCAAGTAAAATACGACGGAAAACTGATTAGTAATGCCTTACACTACTGAAATTTAGAGATATATGACTCAAAAGTATCTAAAATTCTCAGCAATAACAACCATGTCTGCCTCTGAGATTTACTGGAGTAGAAGTATAAAGTTATAGCAAATGGAAATACTCAAGTACAGTACAAATACCTCAAACTTGTACTTAGTGTCCCATTAACACTTCCTCATTACACTGCATGCATATAAAGTCAGTATGAAAATCAACATCAGAGGCAATAAGCGTATCAGGACTCCGTAGATTTTAGTATTGGATTAAATATGGAACCGTCAACATAAAATAAATCAAAGCTGTCTCGTACATTCTGTACTGACGCCACACAACTAAGAGGACATCTGCTGGCTGCTGCCTTTTGAACGTTGTCAGGTTGTTAAAAAGCTAGCTGCAAATGACAATCAATACATGTTTTCTATTCCTCCCCAGACTCTCACAGCAGGAAGAGCAAAAGAAGTTGCAGAAAAGTACGACACAAACATATTAAACTTCCAGCTCCCATGGTGGCTGCTTCTCTAATTGTCCTATGGAAATGTTTGTAGTGAAATACTTACCATAAAACTTCAACTACATGTGAACTCTTTAAAAACACACCATGAACATCTAATAGAAACTGAATAATGCTTAAAGCTTTCATGACAAAATATCAGCCCACGTTCCTCCCCTTTGGAATTAAATTTCATGACTGACTGACTCGAGTTATCGCAGTCTGTTGTTGTCATTTCAGCTGCCAATCTCACATCCCACACATGCACCACCTCTGAAGCAGCGCGAGTATTTAAGCTCGCAAATGCATCATTCCTCCGCTTTTAGGACAGTTCAATTCTTCCAACTTTATGCCACCCTGAACTACACCTCCACAGAATTTATGCAAATCAACTAACAATGCTACATACTCTCACAGTTTGAGTCCATTTATCTGCCACTCAACATCTGATGTACTTTTTTTTACTAAGATCATATTTACTATATTTCAGTGTTGGGACTCTTCTGGCCTAAGGAATCAGAATCACTGACCTATATTTACACCCCACATTTCCCCAATAGTCTATTCTCTTTATTTAGTATCTTTTCCCTTCCAGTAGTTTATTTGTATGTTAGAGTGTTTGTCCAATCATATTCACTTTCATGTGTTACCGGGTAAAGTAAATCTGCCTTGAGGCTCAGAATCAACAGTGCAGCCTCTGGAGATGAAAATAATTGGAATAAACCTGTTGATTTAAGCAGTTAGATTTCAGGTTGGCCACACAGGGGTGATCTAGCAGGCATACAATAATGTGGGTAATTTCACGCTCTTTGATTGGACGGTTAAAGAGCGACTAATCAGATGAAGCTCAGCTAATAAACCACATCTGCAGAGACGTACATAAGATAAAACAGATTAGATTAGATAGATTTAACAGCTGTTTTCAGCCCACAATGGCCGAGAAGAGGAGAAGAAATGGTTTTGGTTAATAAAGATAAGCAATAGTTTTGGTGAGTATAGTGTATTTTATGAACATTGGTATGTTTTTGTCATTTTCTTCTGTAAATATTGTTGATTGTGTTGATGTATGTGGTGCAGCTGTGGCTGTAGTGAAAGGAGACCTGCTGAGTTGTGTTCATTGGGTTTCTTGCTTTAGTAACAACATTCAATCTCATTATATCAGATACCTGTCTGTGATGGAATGGCATTTTGTGTATAGTACTTATATACTGGAGTCCTAAAGATGGTAAATAGGTCACTGTAAAGCAAGAATAACAGCGCATTTGCCACGTGAAATGTACACCTGTTGCTAACTCTTCTGACTTCATTGGGATCAGAGTTCATCACCTAGAATGTGACCAGCTTACACAACCATCCCATTACATGAACAGCAGGTGACCACCTCGTTGCAGCATCTCGACCCAATATGAGGTTTTATAACCAGCCGGACACGTGCATTTATTGGCTCATGTGCAAACCTTCCATGAATGCATAAAATCCACTAAAATCATGGCTATTAACAATAAAAAAAAATGGCAGATGTAAAATAGAAACAGCATTGAGCATAAAATTAATTGTGTATAAACAGGTCATCTATTACATGAATAAAACCTACTGTTTTTATAGTTTTCTCTTTTCCATAATGGTTCTTTTAATCAGCATAAAAGTGATTAAAACATGCAGTGTGTTCTAAAGTAAAGAATAGCATGTATTTTCTGCAAGCAATGCAAATCATACGTGTATGATTAAACAGTGAAAGACACTTTATATATAAATTCACTCCTTAAAAAAAAAAACCAAAACATTAATTTTAGCAAATCAAATGACTTACCACTGGAAAAGAAGAAGTTATTGCACCAAAAAAAAGCTTCTGCGTAGGTGTATCATTACCAGGCCATACAACGTATGAAAAGCTGAAAAACCTGTATAACTATGTTTTTCACATTATAGCAACATATTTTTATAATATGACACATTATCATAAGTGAATATCACCGTACAAAAATAAGTCATAGATACAAACACAAGAAGGGTTTTTATAACCAAGTGTGAAAGTGTATTTATTGGATTTCCTGTGTAAAACTTTCTTTAACTGTGGATTTGTGCAGTGTGCTGGGAGTGGTTAGCACTTAAAATAGAATAAATACATAAAAAATATAACAAACAAACATCAAAATGCAGAACTCAAAGACAATTACATTCAAGATTGGAGTCATTGAGTTTCATTCCTCTTCACACTAGGACACATATTTTAACCCCCTGTTTTTGGGTTGGAGTCTAATTACATATTTTGACATTACACATTCATGTGATCTGCTACACATTACATATATTATCACCGTCTGATCGTTCAGTTTTACGACAAAGTGGTACTTTCTTGACTTATAAAGTTATCTTTAAACTGACAAACGTGTAAAAGATGCATAAATCAATGAGCATCCAAACATTACTTGTCTCTTACCTACAATATGTTTTTGATTAATGTAATTTTTTCCCAAGGGGCAAAACTGGAAAGGTCATGGACTTCTGCTCTGTATTATATAGACAATGTTAAAACACTGTAAATAAATCCAGAATAAAACCACAGACCTGACAAATGGTCAGAAGTTTAAAAAGCGTATTATTAATGTAGTTTTTTTGAGTCGATATGATGTTTTTTAAGTAAATCATTGCCTTTAACATTATATTCTTAATAAGTTTGAATGGTTTAATAGCCTTTTATTAATATGGCTTAAGGGTACTTACTTTCACTTGAACTTTGCTTAATTAGCATGTCTACTTTTATTGACATCCACTTACGTAAAGAATATGAGTAGTTTTGCAACCTCTGGTAGTCATCCATAGTGTAATAGAATAAAATAGCCACTTTGTCAGTCAAAAACCTACACCAACTTTTATAATGTTAGGACCAAATTTCAGTGCATTGACTTGCCATCGGACTCACACAATAAAGACAGAGACTTAAAGTATATATCTATAATATCATATATAATATATCTGCATGCACAGGGTCATATCAATATATATATAAAAACAAAACAAAAAACAAGTGTACAGTCAGTTATAACAAAATAGAACTGTAATAATATAGTATTACACTAGCATAATATGGGTTATTTAATGTACTGCAATAAAAGCCTAAAGAAATAAACATGATTTTTCTTTGTGTCCTTTTCTTTCATTCACCTGTTTCATTGAGGGTTCTATACACATATAGTTAACATATAGCATCTCATTTAGACAAGGCCACTTCTTGCACAAAGCTACAGAGCTCCAAGTAAAATAAATGAGCCTTCCCCTTTCACATCAGCGGGTGAAATTCATCATAAATTCAAAGTGTTTCTACAGAGTTCCTTCAGGGAGTAACATCTTCTATACCCAATAGATTGGAGTGTTTGAGCCAACACAGAGATAATATTGAGCTATTTCCTCTCCCCATTCAGAAATACCCATCAGAAAAGCCATTAGAAGAGGCCTTTGGTTAAGACGGCAGCTTTTTGAAGGCGTGAAAACCACTTGGCCTTGACGGATGACTGGTGAGGCAGTTTAATGAAGGCATATTCAAGACTGGGTGGGGAAAAAAAAAAAGCGTCTCGAGTCAAAACAAAGAATGAGAAAATTAGGGTCAGGTTTAATAGCTTCTTTTGAACCACATGTCAGAGATGTGGGCAATCATTCACTGATATTCACATTTAAGAAAATCACAGCCTTTCATGTGGCAAAAAGCATGGGGAAAATGTATAATAAATGCCATGTCGTGATCATTTTGGAGTGCTAATCCATCATTACTCTGCTCAAATGAACCTCACTTCTGCTTAAGGGTTGAAAGCTCAGTTTTTAAGTGGAAATCTGAGATAGTTGTACTTTGAATGTGTCTATTCTATACACCTGAGTCAGTCCAGATGAAGCACCAGGGGCCTCCATCTCTAATTTTCTTATTTTCACAAAATAACATCAATAATAGTAAACATGATACAACCTTTCAGTCTTATATTGTCCACACTCATGCAGATATTATACAAAACCAATATTTTTCTCTTCATCTGGTTGTCTCAACCACATGTTTTACATCACACAAAAGAAGATATTATATATTTATTCAACTGTGGTTTGTATATGTGAGTTCAGGGAAAATGAAGAGATTGGAAAATGATTATACACCTGAAAAATGGAAAATGCAGGTGATAGTACTCTAATAAATGATCAGTGATAAATCACTTAGGTTAAATGTAGAGAGAGATTCATTTGGTAGACACCACAAAAAGAGTTATAGGTCTTTAATGATTAAAAACTCCCTGGGATTTGCTGAAAAATGCATCATCACAAAGCTGCCTGTGGCCATCAGACTGATGAATTCCTCATTATAACCACATCATTTTTAATAGAATATATGTCTATATTTCTTTTGTATTATCATATTGATAATATATTGTATAGAACATATTGTACAAATTGCTGTTATAATTGTGGCTTAATAGTGTTTTAATATGTATATTTGGTGTGTGTATATACTATATGTGTGTAATTTGTGTATACAGTATTTTTTTTGTTTGTTTAGTTTTTTTGTTACATTTAATAATTTCCTTCCTGCTACTTGTGTTATACTTGTAACACGCAATAATTCCCCCGTGGGATTAATAAAGTATTGTGATTCTGATGAGCTAATAATACCATATCTACTTTATTTCAATAAGAACATTACTTATTTTATTTTATTTATTTATTTATTTATTTATTTATTCATTTGACAGGGATAATGCAGTTAGACATAGTTACAGGCTTGCAGCTGATGTGATGCATATAAAGTTTATAGCTAGTGCTTCCATTACTTGTACTGTTGTACTATCACAGTGTGACCTTAAGGATCTGAATACCTTTACGATAAGTCTCCCAGTACTTGATGTGAACAGGGAGACAGAGATTGAACCAGACAGGGATGATCCAGTTTAAAGGCCGAAACAACTCCATTAGTCCGCTGTCACCTGCCTGCTGGAGAAACCACAACTGCGATAAGATCATTTAATCAGAGTCGGGCTGATTCTGCTCCGTGGGGTTTTCAGCTGAACACACATAATTCAAGAGTGAAGGGTTTAACACCACAGGCCACAGACTCACACAGAGTCGGAGTGTCACCGCGACGACACAAGGTGAAGTAGTGAAAAGCCTGACAGCACCGGACCACCCTGTGCATATGGAACAGGCTGAAATAATAAGGGTGATAATGGGGAAAAAATGAAGGTGAATAAGTTATGTTTCAAGTCTCTGAAGATTCACTTCAGAGCTCATTCAAGTTTGTCCTTGTCCAAATTTCCCTGCAGCTACAGTATTTAAAGGTCGATGGAGATTTAGGAGGGTCGAACCGCAGAAATGGAACATACTACTCTGAATTATGATGTCATCAGTGTGTAATTACTCATAAATGATCATACTGGAGTTTTGTTGCCTTGGAATCAGTAGTTTATTTCTACAGAGAGAATGGGCAGCCCTTCATGAAATACAACATTGCAGTTTTATTTACTTTTTTCTATTTTATATAAAGGTGAAATCCAATGTTGAGATGCATCACTCTCCTCCACTTGATCTAAATGTAGGCCAGGGTTAACATCCCCTTTTGCTTTGTGGTATCTGTTGCTGTTGGTTGGATTCAGTTCATGTGACTAAGAATTCATGGTAAATGTAATGTTAGTTTCCTCCATCCCCCATACACTGACTCCATATACTGTCCACCTTAACAATAGGTCATGATGCTGCTATAGTCACTATTGTCACTTTATTTCTACCTTACTGTAACTGTTGCTGTTGCTTTAATTCAGAGTTTTCTTTTGTTATATTTCATGGTAGTTTTTATTCTATTCCATTTAGGTTTAGTTTTATTTAATATTTTATCTTTTTTCATGCTTCAAACACAGATACCTTGGTAACTATACTACATTCTGTCATGTCTTTTGATGACAGAACACAGATTTTAACATACATGTATATATATAAAAAAACTCACTATCTTTCCTTGCAGATGCATCACCATCAGAGGATTCTATCATCCCATAGGACAACAACAGGATGTAATATTGTTACTGTGTAGGTTAGTTTTGATACTAGTGGTTTATTTATTCAACTGTTTATGTTTTTTCACTTTTTATTTAATTTCATTTGGTATATCTTTGCTTGGCTCTTACTTTGGAATTGACGAGCACATGGACATTTATATTTCATCCCATTGTGTTTCAGTGATGATTTATCCCACCTTTATAAAAATGTGCACAAACCACAAAAGCTAATAAAAAATGTATCACAAAGAAAGGAGAAACAAAACTCTTCATAAACCAAGTGTAAATACAACAATTGCACACATTTCATGAATAAAAAACCTCAACTGTAAAGTGTTAGTGGCTGATAGTAAATGTAATTCCTATTTTTATTTATCTTGCTTAGAAAGTGTGAAACATGCATGATACAGATAAAAAAAAAAACAGTGGTGTTGGAGAAGGTGTAAGCACTGCTGCTGTATCAGCATGAACATGTTTCCTCTGGGTGAGGTTTGCTGAATTTGTCACAGTGGTGATAGTCATAGCGTTTCCATCTAATGCATTACAGACAACATTTGCATTCATAATGTTGAGGACAAGGTGAAGGAAATGAGGGAAGGATTCAAGGAAAGAGTCTCTGATTTTGGAAGTCTTTAAAATGCTCTACAACTGTATTCTGAATTTTGTGGAATAAATATGGTTATATAATCTAAGGGGATATGAGCAGGACCTAACAGTGGAAGTACAGTATTCATATTTTATACCTTTGAGCAGCTCTGCCTTTGTTTCCCACTTCTAATACTAAGTCTAACTACTGATGTGCAGTCACAAAGAGCATCAGCTGTCAGAGACTGGAGGGCCAATAAACCAGCAGCTTCAGCATCACCGCCCTCTGTTTGCTGCTCTTTTGTGGCATTTCAGGCAAACACAAACACCAAATAACACTATCACAGAATTTTAACCTTCAAATTACCATCCTGATGTGCTCTTTGTTGAACATCACCCTGATTTCATGCTCACTTTAGTCCATTCTTCTGGGAGCAGCTTGATAATTGTAATATTTTGTGCAATATTAGCACATAGTATTGCAAAACAAATTGCATTCATGTTTTTACACTTCTTTTCTATATATGATGCACATATTCTGTAGTGTTTAGTGAGACTTCACATTGATCTACTGTAGTTTCCTTGGATATAAAGAAAAAACTTCCCTTCCAGCAGCTCCACCTTTAATGCTTCACTTGTAATAACCTACTGATGTCATTATAGTATTTTGACCACCGAAGTCTCTTGTGTTTAATCCTACAGGTTTCTACAAGTTCAATTTAAGACTTTTAAGACCATTTTAAAACTACTTAGAACAGAATTGAATGCCATTTTCACTGCCTTTTTCATTTTCCGTACAGGCAAAAATGTATGACCCTGTGCTGGACTGAATGTTCTGGGATCATTTCTCACCGGTGGCTGCAAAGTTAGCAATAATTGGTTCCTACTTTCAAAATAAATGTCGGGTTGGAATGGATGGGACTAAGTCGACTAACGCTACTTTGTTTGCAGCTTTGACATTTAACAGACATGTTTAACCTCCTAAGACCCAGGAGCCCCACAGGTTTTTGAGTTTTGTTTTTTTTTAATTAAATAATTGCTTATATTGGAAACATCATGATGCAACAGTTTTTTCAGATGCATTCTTAAAAATTTATGGAATGTCATTTGCATTGGACAGTTGTTTCTTTTTTTAAACTTTTTTGTATAAAGCTGTGAGTTTCTTGTCCTCAGACATGGACAGTGGGTCCTAGGAGGTTAAACACAATACAAGTTTATGGCAACATAACTTAATACCTGCCATATCAAATTTAATACCTTTTAAAGACTGTAAGTAAATGAAACTGGGCCCATGAAATGTTGCATTGTGTGTTTCCTTCAAACAACACCACAGAAGTTTATTTTAGGTGCCCAAAATAAAATTCCTTTCCAATTTACCTTCTGACTGACATCTTGCTGAGGAACTGGGCTGCAACAGTGGAGACATAAACAATAAACAGTATACCTCTGACAGATGTAACACGTCTACATGGCATGTTTGTGAGTTTCCAATGTGGGTCGGTCCGGGCTCATTAAAACTAGGCAGTAGGCAGCTGCAGGAGTCCCCTTCTCATTTCTCTCAGCAGTGCCTTCCTCTGCTTGTGCCGATTACCACCTCTACTAGAGTGTGATAAAAGAGGAGGAATCATGGGAGGAGAATGGAGGAAGGGAAATGAAAGCCGAGGCGCCAAATGAGATGGAAAGCGAGACTTAACTCAAAGGCTGGAACAAGAGAAGTAATGAATACAGATGAAAAATCTATTCCCTTGACTCCAAATGCGGTTTCCCACTTACACAGCCAACACAAGCACTTCAAGAATGGCCAACCAGGCTGAGATTGCTGTTGTTTTTCGCTCCAGCGTTAACAGTAATGCTTCGGTTAAATTGAGTGGATTTTTAATGTTGCATATCAGTAAACCTGGATAAATTTCCTGAGCTATTTAAGTGATATACTGCATTCCATAACCCAATTTATTCATCTTGTTCTTGTTGAATCAAGTTGCTACATCCACAGCTGTAAAATGAAGCCAATGCTTACAGTAAGTGTGGAAAAACTGCAGTAACTTGAATGTCCACTAGGGGGCTACCTCCAGAAGTGAGTAAATGGAGCAACTTTACAGAAGGAAAAAAAAAAACCATCATAATAATAAAAACAGTTTTGATCTCTGTGACAGCTGCTTTTACATAACTCATCTAGTTTATATTAGGTCCGTCAGTGTATTCCTTGTGTGTGGGCTTGGATTGACAGCTAGCAACAGCTCAGCCAAGTTAGAAAATCAGAGCTCTTGTTTACTGAATAAAATCCCTTCCAGGCAGCACTGCCATTGTTATATGTAAGACTTGTACTAACAAGACCATCTGAGGATTCTATCATTAAGTTTACATTACTTAATTCCATTAACCGGCATAATTTAGCCACATTAACAAGTATTGGCATTAATTCATATTAATTTACAGGGTCTGTCAGCTAGCTTGATCAGTAGCCCCAAGTAGCTGTAATTAGTGTTTTCATACATTTTGAATTTGTTGATGTTTTATATATATTGTTCTCACTTTCTGATCCCTACAGAAAATATCTATGTATGAAATGCCCTTGTACTAAAAGTGTTTTGGTTTTTTTGTAGAGATTGTCTAATATTTAATGCTAATGCAGCATGTTACCTACCTTTTCTTTTAATTCAGTTAAACTTTATTACCACACTGCATAGAACAGGCACATGTGGTGGAATATAGCAATAATACTCAAAATAGAAATAAAGTCAACATAAAATTTTATTAATAATTGAATAATAAATAAAATAGGATTGGGGCCATGGGTTAGGGTTAAACCCCATATCTTTAGGTTTTAAAATAACTTAATTTTGTGATTTCCCATTCGACTGAACTAGCAAACAGTGTTAGCCGGCTGACTACTGTTAGAAAGTGATCACTTGTTAACAAAAGGAGTACTTGGAAAAACTGTAAATACATTGGATTAAGTCTTAAAACCTGTACTGATAGCAAGTAAAAGCAAGTTGTGTTCTTACACATGTAAAAGAATACAAAACGTTGTTCTACAGGAACCTGCCCCATTCATTCTAATGGTAGAAGTGCATGTGATTTACAGATTTCAACCAATTCTTTCGCCCCAAAGTGACCCAGGTAAATACTGGACCAATTTTCCACAGGCTGCAGATCCTCCACACAGCCTGACATTAACATGACATTTTAAGACGCGCAGGTCAGGAGAAAATGGAGTTTGAGGTCGGTCTCGGTCTTGCCGACATTCTCTCAGAGATCTCATAACACAGCGGTGATCTGGAAGAGGTAAGACAGGGGGGATGAAACAGGTGATAATTCTAGAACAACAAAAAACAAAATCATGGCATTGATTCTCAGTGTTTTCCAGTCCTGCTGAAACAGTTTTGAGACTCTTTTTATTTATTTATATATATTTTATTTTACCCTCTTTATTTTCTCATCACTTTATTACTAAATTAAAATTTCATGGAAAGCCTTCATGGGAAACCAGGACATATTAGCATCTTGTTTAATGTTTGTATGATAGAAGTTTCGAGGATGGACCCTGAAAGTAGAGGTGGGTGGAGACACAGTGATGATCCAAAATCTGACAGGTGTGTTCATCAGCAGCAGGTAGAGTTTGGCCGCACCTCCTCGAACAACAGCAGGGAAATGATAACAGAAATATGAGAGGGAGGGACACAAAACAAACAGAACAGAAAACCACAATTATCGTGTGAAATTATTCCATTTCACTATTGTCTTCATGACTTTGCACAGATGCAGTGTTTTTTTCTCTGTGGTTAACTTTATTGTCTTCCATGTGCAGTTTTGAGGCTCTGTTTAATCTCATGCCTGTATTATGTTCTGTCAATGTAAGCTTTTTGCTATCAGTTATCAGTGCTGAAGTTATTTTTCCACTGAGAAAATGGATGTTTGATCTGACTTCCGCTGGTTCAAGAATCTAAGTAGAGCCAAAGCAAGGGTGGATCAGTTTCTGTCAGTAATAAAAACAAACATGAACATAAACCCATGTTAGCCACGCAGCCAAAACAGCAGGGGTTGTTTTTATAGATACTCCCTATAATATATTTCATATATACTGTATTACCTTATTGTTGTTATTTGAAGCAGAGGTACTACTGCTGCTTTCAGTCCAACACCAGGGAGTTTTGTGAAAAGAAACCCAAAGTTTTTGACTTATTCTCCTGAATCATAGTGCACTGATTCCAGACGATGAACAGGGCTGCAGATGGCTGTATTTTGAGAAATTTGTTTCTCTCACTTCACGCTCCCCCCTCCTGCAGTGTCTTCCTCCATGACCTTGTCCTTGTCTTACAGTACTTACACCACACAGGCTCTTTCCAGCTGGAAAATCTGCTGAGGGAGCAAATGGATGCACACTGTAAGCGACAGATGCTTTCAGCTGTTAAACGGTTTCCCTTTCTGGGTGTCATTTTTGCACACAGTATCCAAGCGTGCACCTATAAATGCGGCTGGTATTGGTGGTGTTCCATGTGTTGAAGCAGACAGTCGATGGTTTGGAGCCCAACATCAGGGTTATAATCCAATCAATAGCCTGTCTTTTGAAAGAAAATCCACAGAGAATACACTCAGACAGGCAGAGACGAGACACGTATTGATTCAACCTTATATAAAACACTTGTGTCCTCACACGTGTGCCACATAACAGAATTGATTCACTTACATATTGATAGTGATGTCAGACTTAGAGTAAGTGGATCTATGACTACTCTATTTACATGGGACTGAGATACATGTCCAGACACCCGCAGATAGAAGAAAACATATCCCAGAGACTTCCTTTTCCCATCACTCAGGTTTATAGACTGACGTTTATGTTAGTTAATCCATATATGATGCGACACTTTTAGGACACTCTTGGATTTTGGACTAGAAATAATTTTTACTGCCACAAATAGCTTCTTTTTTCCCACTATTTTGAACATTTGCAACAATGAAAGGTAAGTCGAGAAATAAAATGAATGAAAAGTCAAAGTAGTTACAGTAACAGGGTCCCTGTTAATGTTTTGATCTCTGTTATAAGGGATGTTTTCATGTGTATATTGAAAGCTATGAAAACCTGATTAACCTGTATAAAGTACTGTCCTGTTCTATTCACATGTGTATTTTGTTACCAGCAATATTGTGTTTTTGTACCTGCCACGGGAATACACATGTAAATTTACAGCTCTGCAGTATTTCCGTATTTAACCGCTTCTGTTATTTGTTTAGTGATGCACATTAATAGCTGTTTTTCCGTAAAATGTTAAGCAAATTTAAAGTCTACTTTTCAATAGTTAAATAGAACAGGCAAAAATGAAAATATGAATTATGTGCATTCCCATAGTAAATATTTAAGGCTGTATAATATATAATATATACAGGCAATATGGACACGTTGCATGTTATTGTTTATGTCCAGTAATCCCGCACATGTACAGTACGCTAGAGGGCAAAAGCACTGCTCCAGCTAATAACAAAACCTAGCTAAACAAAATTAAAAAATTAAATTTAGCATGGTCTTTTGACAACTTCACTGCTAAAACCAATGCAGGATGCTGGAGGAGCAGAGTCTTTTTGCCCTCCAGTTGGAGGCAGAGCAAAAAATCACGTGTGCGTGACATCACGTGGCAACGTGTCCATATGAAATATACAGGCAATATAGGATACATAAACAGGCAATACAGGATATATATACAGGCAATACAGGAAATATACAGGCAATATAGGATACTTATACAGGCAATTTAGGATATATGCAGGCAATACAGGATGCATATACAGGGAATATAGGATAAACTGTATATACAGGCAATATAGGAAATATACAGGCAATATAGAATACTTATACAGGCAATTTAGGATATATGCAGGCAATACAGGATGCATATACAGGGAATATAGGATATTTACAGGCAATATAGGATATATACAGGAAATTTAGGATATATACAGGCAATATAGGATACATATATAGGCAATATAGGATACATATACAGGCAATATAGATATGTATACAGGCAATATAGGATATATATACAGGTGAGATTAGGAGAACAATAATATACAATAATATACAATACAATAATATGAAAACTGTGAGACAAATATTGTATGGAAAAAAAACAGTATTTGCCTCTTAGATGTGGTGGAGTATAAGTATAAAGCTTAATAAAGTGGAACCACTCTGGTAATGTACACCTTAGATTACTTCAGTACTTAAATGCGTTCCATCACTGGTGAAACGTCACATAAATCTGCTTTTCCCACCTCGAGAGCAGCTTCCAGTGCCCTCACTTTAGATTATCAACAGCATCTGCTGCAGTGATGTCAACTCCGGCCATGGTTTAAGTGCTGGTTTGTACACACTGATGGCTGCAGGGTTGGGGGGGGGGGCTTGGCTTTGGAAAGTAGCCCGAAAAATGTATGGCTTGTGTATTTCTAGTCGTTGGTAATTGTGTTTGTTTTCCTGAGTATGGAGGCTGTTTAATGTGGTTCCACGACACAATTACTTCCTCTACTGTTTTTTCTTTCATACTGTCTGTCAGAGTAGCTTTAATTCTCATTTCATACTGTGTGCATTGTAAATTAGAATTACACTCAGGTTTTAAGAAAAAAAACAGGAGCTCTTAAAGTCCTCCCACCAACCCATATTTCCCCTCTTTAATGCGTCTCCTGTTTGTAGACAGCTGTAATCTCCTGACTATGTGGCCTCTGTGATCTGGTTCCAGGCAGAAGAGCAGCTCTGCAGCTGGACTTAACGCTTCAGTGGTTCCAGTTCACTGTTGATGGCATTTCCCTGTAAAGCTTCCTGTGGAACAGATTGTGCTACCTCACTTGGCCCTTGGTGGCTGATAGTCGCCGCTCGGTGTGAAGCAGATGTGTGCTTAGCGAGTTGGGGCTTTGTAGCAACAGTCTATAAAAACGTCCTCTGTAGATATTTGTACTTTCACTTTTTCCTGCTGCTGTTAAAGCCCCCTGCTTTCTGTTTATGTTGGGTTTTTTTTGCATTTATATCCTGTCATGACTTTGGAGACAAAAATTCTAGAGGAAGTATTCAGAGTCAGTAAAATTACTAATTCATAAATGTAAAAATACTCTGAAAATGCTACAAAAAAAATACTACTTGCAACTACTTCTAATCATTTTCCACAATCCATTGTTTTCTCTAATGGTGATTTTTGTTGAGTACTTGATATCACGGCCTGCTGCTGTTGGGCTGCTGACCCCTCCCTCTACCTCATCAGGAGTCTTTCCCCCACCTGTCTTGCGTTGCACGGCTGCAGTGCCTCTTCATTAGGCCACTATATAGGCCCTTTGTCTGCAGCCGTGCAGCGCTGGATTATTGTCACTCACCCCTTGCCATAACCTGGACTCTTCAACCATCAGGACTCTGACTCTCTATTCCCCCAGGTTTTCTGTTTTATTCTGTTTCTTTGTTAATTAAATCTGTTTTCTCCCTTCTACACCATGCATTTGAGTTTCCTCTTTTCCCACCGTCATGACACTTGAATAACTTGTAAAATGAACTTTAACCCATAAAGACCCAGTGTTACTTTTGTGGCAGTTTCCAAATGAACTTTTAAATAGATTTCAAATTTCTTAAATGATTTATCAGTATTTATTATAATATTGTCCTCTGTATTTAGCATTTTTCCAGTGAAAATCATGTATTTTCCTGTATTTAATTAACTGGTCATGTAGATGTTCATTAAAGCTCAGGGACTTTTTGAGCAAAGATATCAATCACTAAACATCAAAACAAGTGTGTCCATCCACTGTCATTGATCCAAAACTTTCTTGTTAGTATTCAAACATGCAATTGTTAATTACTTATTTTCCCATACCATCCACTGACACTGATCCAACTCCATGGGTTTTACTGGTGAATCAGTGTTGTAGAAGATGACACTGTTCCCACGGTAACTACAGAGCCTCTGTACATCCAAATGGGTCATATCTGATGACCATGAAAAGATGACAAACTGTATTTTACACCAATTATTGAAATGTATTGATAGGATTAGTGGATCAACAGGTATTGAACATTTTAGATCAGTAGATGGTTTTGGTCACCTGTTGCTGTTTGGGTCTTTCGGGGTTAAAATCATGTGCAATATCCAATGAAAGATAGTGTGAATCTGCTTACCACTCATAGACATCTGAAATGTGCAGCAACTACTTTACAGAATTGAGAGCCAAAACATTGCGTCTGTATAAAAAAGTGTTAAGTTTCTCAAATGAAAATATTCAAGAGTACTACAGTATAAGTACCTCAGATTTGTACTGAAGTACTTGAGTAAACAGGTAATTTCCACCATTGATTTCAGACACTGTTGACCTGGTGTTTTGCCTCACACCAATCCCACTGTCAGTTTGTTGTAAGCCCTCTACCATAATAGATTACAGTGAAAGCACAGCAATTCATTGATCCCGTCACATTTTCTGTGCTGCCTGGTATTTGCTCAGAATAATTAGCCAATGCAGACAGGCTGTCCGCCTCTGCTGTGTTTGAAACCAGCATGTGAGTTAAGTTCTGGTGTCTGTAAATAGAGCTACAATGGCCTGCGCAATGGTTAGATTGATGCTTTCCATCCCAGATTGCCGGAAATTACCATTTACAATAGGGATGCAACAGTACAGTTTATTCACGGTTCGGTACATATTGCGGTACGTGAGTCACAGTTCACGGTACGGTTCGGTTCAGACACAGAGGCCAGCTGGAGCCGGACGCATAGCCCCAGGACTTAGGGTGATCAGATCCAACTGACCAGATGAGGGACAAAGACTTTGTTTGTTTGGGACAATGTGGGACACCAATGAATGGAAATAGTCTAAGTCTTAAGGAAAAACATCAATTATACATTTTGGCCGTTATCTTATAACATTACTATGCTTTGACATCGAGTTGATTCAGTATCACATTAACAACTATGAAAATGAAAACTTAAAATATTTTATTTAAATGCATCTGTTCCAGGTTTGTTCACATTAGTAAACATAGTGTCA
>JAPQRQ010000008.1:27425195-27437380 GCA_037367365.1 Apogon talboti | reverse complement strand
ATGAAAAACAAAAGAGCAACAAGGACTGTTGCAAAAAATAACAATCCTCAATGTCCAGTAAGTAAGTGGAGCAAAACAGGTCTAAGGCACTCTGATACAGAAATAAAAGTCCTTTATTTCCTTCAGGGACGCCGTCACCACTGGGTTTCATAGTCGAACAGTCAACAGTCCTTTTTGCCCTTTTGTTTTTCACACAGCAACTTGTGTGTGAGATCTTGAAGGTCTTGAAAAAGGATCATAAAAGCCTCATTTTTTAACCATAGTCTAACCATGCATCTGTTATACTTACTCACCTTTTCCATCATCTGTTTTTACAGTCATGGTCCACTGGTTTGTGTGCTTTGTCCTTGTATGTTGTAAAGATTGTTCTCATTCTTTTGTTTTATCCTTCTTATATACGTGTATACAGCACTTTGTAAACATGTGTTTGATAAAGCACTGTATAAATAAAGTTTTAAATGTAGCACGAGCATCTTGACTGTAACATCCTACCTACCATATTACACATCTGAACTAAAGTAGCAGGAAAAGCTTATTTTAAATGCAATGTAGACTATTTATAGGGATGTGTGGACCACTGCAACTGTGTGTTCAGTTTGTTGGAAAATGGTAATATCAAAAACTCACCCATGGGTTCAGAACTACAGTATTTTTATGAAAAGTAGGATTTAAGTAAGTAAGCACCTTTCACAGAAAATAGTCACAAGGTGTTCATAAAAAAAGAACAGTTGAATTAATAATAATAAAAAGCTGTTAAATACATAATGAAATACCTAAAAAATACAGAGTGAAACTACAAAAACATAAAAGTATATCAGTCGTACAGCCCTTGTTTAATTATGCACTTGCTGCAACTTAAAAAATAAATAAATAAAAAGTCTCATTGCTTTACTACTTGGTTCCTAAACGTGATTATGACATTTTTCAGTGACACTGGAACAAACTACAACAAGCATAAAGTCAGTTTTATTCTAGAGCCCATTATCACAAACCACACAAGTTGCTTTAATGTGGAAAAAAAATGTAAGAAATGTCAGGAAGAGCAACAGAGGAGGGATATGCAGAATGTGATCCAGGGGGTTGGTAGGTGGTTTACTGCCACTGGAGAGGACCTGAACCACATACCTGTGACATGAGGACCAGGACAAAGAGGACAGGATGCACAGACACCTGGATGCAACTCACCACAGACAGGACACAGACAAAGACAATGAAAGAGAGGGACACAGAGAGGCTAAATCCAATCCAGCGTCTGGGAGGAGGGACCGAACAGCCAGGAGGGGTCGAGGACAGTCCATGATCCAGCCCACAGCGTCCTGAGTCAGCCAGAGGACTGAGAAAATAATACAATCATAACAATGCGCTGGATTTAACAGGACATACCTATCCTGTCATGTTTTTGTTCAAATTACAGCTGCAATGTTAAATTTTAGTTAGTAAACAGTAAACACAGTAAACTGATGCAAATGCTGAGTAAAACTTACCATTTTTCATTTGTCAGTTAACTAACAATTATCATTAGTTTACTCGCCTCTCATACTCCTGTAGCTCCGCCACTTTGTCCAAATATGGTCATTTCTGGTTCAGAAAATCTAGGTAATATCAGGTGGTTGTAATGCTAACTGCAAACCACAGCATTTTTCTTTAGGTCAATTCAAGACATACCCAACAAAACAGTCTCATACCCTGTGCATATAGTTTATTGGACTGAAGAAATGTCACTGCAGCCAATAAATGTAAAATACTATAGAGCAAACGGTGGTGGGTTCAGTGCTTTTCCTCTATGCATCCCACTCTAGGAACAACACCCTTTGTAATGTATGCAGCCATTCAATGACTGTGGCTTTAAAGAGTGTTGGTACTTTTTTCTGAAATATGCACTTTCTGCATTCCTAGCATGAATACAACAGCCGTCCCTCTACACTGAAAACACTTTTCCATGTGGTGATATGAGGCATTGAAGAACACCTCCACTCCATCTCTGTGGCTCCTATAACATTTGTGCAGTGATGTAGTGCTTATTTACACACACATCTATCTTATCCAATTACTGCAATAGCAAAGATATGGTGCTCTGTGATGAATTATTCATAAGTGAATAGAGATGCAATAAAAAGGTTAGCGTGTTAATCTTGATTCTGCTCCTCTGAATCCCTTTAAAAGATTATTTCTTGAATTCGGCTGACATCATTGCCTGCCTTAATTAAGTTGCTTTGTGTGAGGGCAGAATTGGGCCAACAATCTGTGACTCACTGTGACTAGACTTTAATTCTCCCGCCCTTGTTGCTGCACATGGAAGTTGAGTTTAGTTTCATGCAACAATAACCTAAGTGGATTTTGTGTAAAAAGATATACATACATGTGTTATTATTTATCTGTATTTTAGTTCTCAGTGATGAACTTTTTATCGGATAAATAAAGGGAAAAGGGGTTTTGACTGTAATCCCTACAGAAACGTTCAAGAACTATTTGCAGTCTGTATTATTTTACCCTGCACAACCTTGCATAGATGAAAGATTCATTTTTTTTCCGATGACACAAAGTGCAGAGTTCCTTTTGTGAATATTCAGAGATGCTACCCTGAGTTGAATAAAGTATGATAACATGACAGTCTTACAAAGTCAAAACAGTATAAATCCACCCTGCAATTACTCAGTGAAAACAGTGAAAAGCTGCAGATTCTTTAAGCATTTTGATGATGCATGTTCTGCACAACATGTCCCTGTCCTCAAATTCAAGGTTATAACTTTCCCTATGCTGTTAATCCCTCATAGTGAGCAGCATGATATGACACACAGCCTTATGGGAAAAGCCGGTGTTAGGCACATGCATTATTTCTACTTAACATTTAAAGCCAAAGAGCAGACGCCATCTGTTATGGTGCATATTGTGAATCTGAGACGCCTACACTTCTCCGCCCCTTTAGACATGACTGATCAGGAGGAGTCCTGCATAATGGACATCACCACCGGTAAATGTATGGTCATTTGGGTAATGAGATATTTAACAGGTAAATGAGATAAAATGAGCAGAGAAGAGAAAATCCTATTGGCTTTACTTGTTTCTACACTTCTACACTTGCATGAGGTTGTGAAGCGTGAAGAAAGTTAAGTGTGTAATGATTTCTGTGATGTGTCGCCTCCTGCTTTGGCTTCTAACACAGCATTTGCTTTTTCCATTTCAGATAAGACCATGCTTTTAATTTCAGATAAAACACAGCAACATATAATAAGAACGGAGCTTTTAGCAGCCTGCAAAACTGAAAAGCTAGCAAATTAACTCCTACACGAGTCCAGAAGGTCTAAAGGTTAAAAGAGCTGACTACAGACTTTAATAGTTCACAAACAGAGGATATTTACTCATTCATGAATTACTACTGTACTACTGGAAAGTCTCATTATCACTATAATTATATGTTCTCAATGGAAGGTTTTGGTGTCAGTTCACAGAGCTTCGTAACATTTTAACTGTTGCGATTCACGACATTGAAAACCTGCTTAAAAACAGGACCAATTAACGGTACAGTGAAGGTCATTCCATCTCAGACCTTCACCGCTGTGCATCTGAAGACACTTACAAAGCCTCCAAACTGAGATTCGTAAAGACAGTGATTGATCTGGATGTTGACCTAGTAACTCCAGATGTGACAAAAGATGACATTTGTCATTTAACACCTTTGCACCCTGTTGTCAAGAGCAACACCTATTATATTTCCTCGCCTCTAGACTTCGATGTGGAGTGTCTGTTGTAAGAACTGCCTAACATGTACATACACATTTTGCACTGATTTAAAAATGCACAGCCATTGCAATTATTCCCATGGAGATGTTTTAATGCCATTGACCTAATTAAAAATTGGATTTTGCTTTAATTTTGGGCTGGTGCCGGCCTGAAGAACATTATAACTGCATTACATGGCTACGTTAATGTTGTAATTTGGCTCAGTTTGGATGCAAAATACTAATCATTTTATGAAAAACTTAATTAATAAATCCTTCATCTCTTCACTGGCTACCAACTACATTCAGATTCACCTTAGTATATTTCTGAATTGCTGGCTTACATATCAGACAGTTGGACTCTTATAATCTTCTGACCAGAGCTTATGTCTTACTTGTTTTAAGGTTTGGATCAATATATATAATTTAATGAACATCTACATGATCAGTAAATTAAATATAGGAAAATACCAGATTTTTCACTGAAAAAATACAAAACAAAGAGGTTAATATTATAATAAATGCTGATATATCACTTAAGAAAGGTTGAATAGAAAAATTCATTTGGGAACTGACATAAAAGTAGCACTGGGTCTTTATGGGTTAAAAACAATACGTCAGGTTGTAATCATGAGACAGAAATGTGATGCATGACAGCACGTTCCAGGAAAATCAACAATTGACCTCAGCAATTACACTTCCCTTACAGAATACCCTTGGAGATAAAAAAAGGAAACAAATGTTATAACAATGCCATAGCGTGGCATAAATTACAGGGTCTTGATGTACTCTCTGTGATTGAATCAGGAGGAGAATAATGCTTCATCTGTGCTTTGACTGACGTGGCTGCAAACTCTGAATGCATAAGTGAGTTGGACTGAGCTGAATGGCTAACATATTCCTAGAGTATGTGTCATGCGCTCCCCCTCTCTCGTCTCTTGTGCTTTTCGAGAGAGATCTGCTATTTTGAATCAACCTGTAGGCACACAGAAATGAGGTCAGACGCAAACAACGTCGCTGCAGGAATCCAACATTTTAACACTGTGACATTTCTCTTTGGACAACACTAGATGACTGGTGGAAGAAGAGCAACTCAAAATGTCACAGAGGGGACGGACACGCTGCAAATCAACAAGAGTTGTGGCGTTGTTGTTGATGTGGTTGCCTAGGAAGTTCAGGCATTTCTACAGAGGCTGCCCTGCTAAACATGTGACAATTAAAGTAAAAATGTCCAGTGGTGTTGGTCAACTGAGATCTACCTTTTTGCTTTTTGGTGCTCTCCCTTTGTACATTCAGTCTGTATAAATACTGTTGTAGTCTGAGGTTTGAATACATACTGTTGTGCAAAAGCCTTAGTCAGGGTTGAAATGAGCATACATATTTATTTTTCATTCTCTTTTCTTCAGATACAACAAGAAAATAAAACAATTATGTGCACAGCCTTAAAAGACACACAAAAAGGCTGACTTTCTTTGACTCTAACAGTTGTTTCTTAGTGGCTCTCATTCCCATCTGGTCACTTTCTGATGCTTTGGTCAAGGACCCTGTGGTGTTAGTTTTCCTCACCATGGCAGACCGGCAGAGTGACTCATTACCCCTCTACTGGTCACATAAATCCCCTGGCCCATCACTGGAAAAAAGTTCATTTCATATCTCTACAATCCAATAAATTGGGATCTTTAACAGAACTTCACAAATCTTTATTTTAAACACTGTATTAAGAATTGAAGCTCATATTTTTTAGATTTAAATGTAAACAATATCAAGCCTAAAAGACAAAAAAATATGGATATATACGTATATGAATCATTTTACTTTACAGTATAAAATACAGACCATATATAATATAGACCATAGTGATGATTATGGTTTAATTGTTATGCTAACAGATTTACATGCACTTTTAAAGACTAGTTTTAGACAGACTAATACAATAATTAGTTTTTTTAAGTGTCATGTAAACTTACTGACTGTCATGTTAAACATAACCAAGAAATATTAATAAATGTTAACACATAAAATGATGTCAGATGCTACTTCCACATCCGTTTCACTTTTCAACTCCAGAAAAACTGTTTTTATCTCAGTTGAGGGTGACAGATCATGTCTTCTTCCACATCTTGGTAAAGCGGCTGCACCTCCCAATAACCTGGACATTCACAGCGGTTTGCCCTAAACATTCCTGACTACAATCCTCTCATATCTGCACTGACCTCTGACCTTCCTATCATGGATCAGTCTGCCCACACATTCTGAGTAATTGACTTAAAACAATCACAAAAGCTGGTGATTCTAAGACACCAAAGTTCAGCTGCAGTGGTCAAACATGTCATAACATTTCATTCCATTAGAAAATGATCGGTTATCTCAGCCATAAACTAAATCCTCTGCTGTCTTTCCTAAATGAAATCTACTATAAAAACTTCTCCTTCTGAAGCACCAGTCAAGATTGTTTGTTCGTTAAAAAAAAAAAACAAAAAAAAAAAAACTTTATTTGGCAGAAAAGCAGCCAGCTGCAGTCAGTGCTGAACACTAACAAGACATTGAGAAGCATTGTGGAACTTTCAGACCTGAATTAATAATGTAAGTGGGTGTATGCATATTTAAAGCATTACTGACTGACCCTGCATGTATAATTTTTACCTTTTATTTATGTCTCAAAGTTTTGTCTAATAAAAATGTATTATTATCAGCTCTAGAAAAAGAACACTTTGAAGAAGTCAGGGCTGATATTTCCATGGCATAAACGTCCATGATGTGTAAGAAATGCTGACATCTAATGGTGTGGTCAACTACATATCTTCACCTCACTATAAAAACTTTCCTCACTCTATTTGACTGTTACAGGTATATTAACTCAGGTCCACTTCCAAACATATAGATGCATTAATGTACATTACCAGTGGTTATTAAAGCTGCAGGAGCTGAAATCGTAGGGAAAATTTAGAAATACATCTCATCCTTCTGCAGCTATCTCCTCAAAGTCTGCACTAAAAGACAAGAATTACAGCTGTTTATCACATATTCAACCCCTCTACCTGTCTGACAACAACTATGCATAGCCAAACTTTGCATCACAGAGTCAACAAAGGTGGGTCAAAATGTTATCTCCTCTTTGACTACTTGAAATATAATATCCTGAAAGGTAATTGTAGAAAAAGAAGGCTGTCTACTGTACAAAAATCATTCTGAGGTCATAAAAACATAATTCTTGAAGACATAAATTGGAAAAAGTTTTTTGCAATTGAACCCCCTGGCAATGATGATGTCACATAAACTAATAAAACACAATCAACACAGAATCCTCAGAAGGCTTGTAATGTAGTATTTCTGCTTTCAAATATAAAAAAAATTAGCCGAAATGATGCCAGTGTGTTGGATTGTAGAGATATGAACTGAGTTTATTTCCAGCGACAGGCCAGGGGTTTTATATGGCCACTAGAGGGAGTAGTGAGTCCCTCTGCTGGTCTCCCATGGTGAGGAAAACTAACACCACAGAGCCTTTGACCAAAGCATCCAAAAATGGCAAGATGAGATGAGAACCACTAATAAACAACATTTTGAGTCAAAAAAAGTGGGTCAGTGATTAAATCTAGAAGCACTGTTGTTGTTTTCACCACTGGACACAGCTCTATCAGCTGACAGTGCATGAAGATTATAAGACACACTGTTATTTGGAGCAAAATAAGTGTATATGAGTTTTGATTTGAAGAGGAAAACTGGATACCATAATACAGATGTGTGTGTAAACAATGAGCTTATACTTTGCTCAGTGAGTGATACAATCTGTGGATACGTAATGTTAATTTGTTGGTGGTTCTGGTATCAGATGTTCCCCTGCTATATTTAACCTCTTTAGTTAACATTTAACTAAGCCCAGACTGCAGCTAAAACAAAGTGGATCTGTGAAAATTTTGAATAAATTATCTTCGTGTTTACTGCAGAAGATACAGTTTCTTAATGTTAGCATGTTGATGGAAATGTCTAAATACTAATAGAGTCTATGAGGAAAGCAACATGTCATGTGTTTAAATATGTATGCAGCAATTTTGGAATAAAGTATAACATTTTTGTGACGTTGGTACATTAGGACACCTTATCATTTCCACCTATAAAAAAACTCACTCATGTTGAGTTATAGTAAGGCCAGAGAGTCCCTTCAAAATAAAATGTGACCTACTGACGTGTGCACAGGCAGTAGAGGAAAAACTCACTTTATTATCTGAAAACTAGGTTGATTTATACTTCAGATAAATCCTCCCTCTGTTTATTCTCAAACGGACCTTTAAGCGCCATGCTTCAGGATAACGGACAAACATATAGGTCAGGACCTATTTTACTTTGAAGGTGAATCCATCGCTGTGACATGTACATTATGTCCAGCTTCACTGTGGTACATTGACCCAGTTTTCCGCACGCGGCAGTCTGCTGCGCACGGGTTTGAATGAGCGGCGCGAGGAGCGCGTGGATGAGCATCTTTGGTCCTCTCGTGTCCATGACGCGCGCTCGCACTACACTCACCACAATGCTGGAAACCAAGTTTTTACCCACGAAATGAATCCTGCCAATGAAACCAGAGCAGAGAGAAGTACAGAACATTATATTTTCGCACTTGGCACCTACAAACTTCTCGCCTTCACCATCGGGACCATTGGAGTGTTCGGCTTCTGCAACAACGCCGTGGTCATCCTGCTCTACTGTAAATTCAAGAGGCTGCGGACGCCCACGAATTTACTGCTGGTCAACATAAGTATAAGTGATCTGCTGGTTTCTGTCATCGGGATAAACTTTACATTTGCTTCGTGCGTCAAAGGCGGATGGATTTGGAGTCAGGCAACATGCATCTGGGACGGCTTCAGCAACAGCTTATTTGGTGAGAAATAATAGAACCACTTACACTGCGGTTTATATCACTTCATTAACTAATACAGTCACATAAGTTTTGTAGAAATTCATTACCATAACTATTTTTCATTCTTTTCTTTCTATATAGTGAATATAGTGAATAACCGCATGAATGCATGGGTTTTTACGCAAAATCTGGTTCAGATCATATGCAAGCACTAGAAAAAATTTACATATTTAACATAAAATTAACGAGAAAATATAATTCTTAGATGCTGTCGTCTTACTGGACTAATTTTGCGCATAATCTCTGGTAGAATTTATGGGGCAAATGCGGTAAAATACACTTATGTGCATAAAGGAGTCTTGTCCTAGCCCATAAAGAGTCCATTCTGCCTTTATTTCAGTGTAAAATTTACAAAACAAATTATACTTCAACGAGAAATGGGTGAACACATTCCATCACTGAAAAGAAAAAAGAAGAATTACCTGTCTTTTTCTTAATAACAACATTAGCATCACTACAGATCGTCATCCTTTGTTAACTGTATTACCTACATTATTTTTGCATATTTTGTTGGTCACCAGTCCATGCACCTGAAACGGGTTTGTGGCATGAATTCTTCCTGCAGCTTCCACTTTACTGTAACTTTAACGTTCATTTATCCAAGCACCAGTGTTTCAGTGATGAAGTGTGAATGAAGAGCCACGGTGCAGATCCCACCCCTGTACAAATTACAGGTCAGGAGGATGTGTGATAATGAGCTCATTAGAGGAAACCCTCAAGCCTTTGGCTGCTTTATCAGCAAAATAAACACAGAGCAGCGAATGGCAACCCTGTCATCCTGTCATCTGCATGGCCTTTAATTGACATTGGCTCTTGGCACATGAGTAGACGAACATGTTTTCCTACTTTATCACATCTTATGCCAATGACAAACACTGCAAAAAGAGCCAGGTGATTAAACATGTGCATGTTGGTCAACACTGATGATTATCACAAATGACATCATTATTTCTGGATTAAAGGCTGATTTTTGAGCCTGAGTGAAAGTTGAAGAACCCAGACAGTTAAATTCTGCAGAAATAATGTAAAAGTGATTAAAATGATTTGCATATCATTTATCATATACATCTTTATTCTTATTCATACCTGATTTATTTGGCTTTCATTCATCATTTCATCATTAGAATATGTAGGAGTAAAATTATGTAAAACAATAAAATATGATAGCGCTGCATGTCATGATTTGGTGAAAAAATACTAGGTAATAGTCATTTTACTTGCTTGATTGTGAAGGAAAATGCATAATTACTCATTTTGAAATTGCAAGTCACAAAATTTAACTAGCAAGAAAAAATAGAAATAAAACACAAGAACTTTATAAAATTACACATTCTTATATTCAGTGTCACTTAATCCATAATATCACCAGAAGAAAGTGATTAGATCATGGTAAATCGTAAAATAGAAATTACACAGACTAATATTGTGATTAATGGTGCAGCCCTATATCACAATATAAGGAATAATCATGATACAACATTACATCGTCATAATAATAACAGCTGCTGATCCACAAAGAAAATGATTACTATCCTACAGGTCTGTTAATATATCACATTTACTCAAATGATCAAAGTTTTGCAGAATGAAAGTAATTAAAATAGCCTAAATTGAAAAATTTTGACTTTTTTCGTGTGAATGTGTTTCTCCAGTTATGAACAGCAGATAGTTTTAGTAAAGAAAGAGTGTTTTTTTTTATCATGTTTTGTGTCAGTTCACATCTGTAACATTGAAAAATGTTATTTTTTGGCCAGCTCTAGTGTATATAATCTGTAAGTATGTCACAGAATAAAAGTTACCATAAAAAGTAGGGATGCATTGATGTGTCAGCTGGATATCGATATATAATGATATCAGTCTATATCGGCATATAAGATGTCTTCGATGTGCATCTGTCGTGTTTTAGTAAATATTTTTTCATAAATTTGCATGTTTGAATCTGCATTCATTCAAATATAGTAATAATCTTTATTTATGTGCCACTTTTATGAAGTAAGGAGCACTTTTCACAGATAAAATCACAAAGTACTTTTCAGTGAAAGTGCAGAGTGTCACAAAACATAATTAGGGCTATTAAAATAACACATTAAAATACATCACATTAACATAATATGAAATCATTCCATTAAAATACCAAAAATAAATGCAAAAAGAGAAATTTTACAGGCAAAAATAGAAATACTCTAAATAAACAAAAGAAAATAAAAAGAGCACCATAAAAATCGTGAAACTGGAGACATATTACAGTGATAAAAGGAGGAACAAACCTAAATAATAATAAAAACAATGTAAGATACAAGCAGTGAGACAGAAGTATCTATTTTTATATCTATAATAAAGATTTTGGTGTTAAAGGAGATGAATAACAACAAAAACAAAATGAAGAAACAGAAAGTAACATCAGTATCGGCCAAAATATGACATTAAATATCAGTAACAGGCTGGAGTTTTGTAATTGGTGCATCTCTAGTAGGGTTTGGATCTGGATGTATTGTTCAGAATTAAAAGAAAAAGACAGAGTGACTTCTGTCAACATTGAGATGACATTGAACACAAGGATGTGGTGTCCTGCTGCTCCGTCCGTCTCCCCCGTGGACACGATACCAGGCAGATAATGGAGACTCTAATTACAGTAATGCCACACACAGAGCGCTCAGTGGGCCTTTCCCCTGTCATTTACAGAACGAAATAAAACAGTTCAAACCTCCTGTATTGTATTTAGTTAATTCCAAGGACAAACAGCTGTCCAGGGTGTAGTTTAACATCGACATAAAATCTGGAGCCAAGCATCTGACTCTGAAGAGGGAAATATCTACGTCCCTGCTGAGGCGTGTTGTAACGGAAAAATGGAAGTGCATCGACATGACTCTCCAGCTCTGCAGCTGTCCTCCACATGAAGAAGAAGTTTTCAGTGTATGAGCCTTTAATCATCTTCAAGTCTCAGTGGAGGATGGTGTCAGGGTTGTAGATGAAGGACACACATGTGTACAAAGACACACAGGACACACATATATGGACATGCACAGGATACACACAGGACACACAATGGACACAAATTAATGGACACACAGGACATGCATGTATGAACACACATAGGACACATATATGGACATGCACAGGATACACACAGGACACACAATGGACACAAATTAATGGACACACAGGACATGCATGTATAAACACACATGTACAGACACACACAGGACACACACGTACAGATACACACGCACGGGCACATATTGGACACACATGTGCGGAGAGACACATGTACAAACATACACAGGTATAAACACACACTGGACACATACTGTATGTACAGACGCACTCATTGTATGGACACACACATGTATGGACACACACTGGACACACAGCGGCTGCAGGACAAAGCCCTTGTCAGTTGTGTTGATGGCTGCTCTGAAACCTAAGCCACAGCTCCAGCTCAGTGTAAAGTGAATCAACACCAGTGTGTGAGCTTGTCTATGTGAGTATTGTGTCACTCTTCCTTACATTAAATCAGCAGAATATTGCAAAAGGGTCAATTAGCTTAGTTTTAT
>JAPQRQ010000008.1:27368203-27380800 GCA_037367365.1 Apogon talboti | reverse complement strand
TGTACATTTTTGTATAGACTGAGTACAGACAACTCCAAAATTCTAACGGTTTAAAGTTCATTTTAGCAACATGACAGAGCTTAAGTTTGCCTGAACAAGTTGTCGCTTATAGTGAAATTCATGAGCCTCCCTGAGTCACTTCAAGAAATTCTATGTGTGTCGCATGCAAATTATAACACACTATTTGTGCTTCTGTAAGAATGCCTTCAAGCACACCTCAACTGTCATATATCAGGTCCATCTGCAGCCAAATATTTAGCCTGACATAGTGTGCATGTGACACTTTGTACACTGTGTACACTTGTGTAATGCATCTCCTATCAGCTTTATTTAGAAAAGATACTTTTTAAATTTAAAAAATTCACTTCACTATAAAGTCAGAACAACAAGGTATAATGTACATTATGGAGTCAATTTGGAATTTAATTCATTTGCTACCTACCCAGATGTCTTGTACATTAATTATTATTCTTGGAATTAATCATTTCTTTGGTGTTGCACAGTTCTGTAGTTAAAAGCAACATCCAACATATGAATGGCTTACCTGGCCTTTTTTGCCATAAGGGATCGGAGACTGTTTTCCACTCAGGGAATGGATCATTCTTGCATGCATAGGGATTCCCTGGGACACAATCTAAATATAAAACACATGAAACTGATATTTATTACCCTGGGCTAAATAAATTTGGTTTAATACTCTTGTAGCACTGGCTTTAAACAGTGACTTGATCCTTCTGGTCAGTCGGTGTATATGAGAAAACCTTATAAAACAAGTCTGTTTGGTCATGCTGAAAAGTTATGGAAGTGTAAAGAAAGGGTCTGATGCAAGCTTCTCATGCGTGTGTAATATGCTCAGCCCAGCAAATATGGACCAACAAAAAGATTGCTGACCTCAGATGCCAGAGAAAGACATTTTAGTGGACTGCAAGTAAAAAAAAAGAAGAGCGGCCCAATTCCTGGGGGCACAATCACATATTTAATATTTCATAATTACAAATTGAGCTAAAAATCTGGGAAGCTTCCACCCACTTGCCTCCACTCAGGTCCATCATATATGCTTTAATTATTCATGGGATCATTCATGACCTTTGCTATATCGGCAGCAGTATCAGGATCTGTCTCTCAGAGTAAATAACGGCAAAAAAGGGTCATCAGGCCCCTGCAGATCTGTTTAAACCTCACCAGACCTCCACTTCACTGCTTCAGGAGTTACTATTTAATCAGTGTACCTTCTCCTCCATCCCAACATGCTTCAGTGCTGATCGTCCCCTGTGAGACAAAGCCAAGTTGATGCTTCTTCCCTTCACGATTTTGGCCTTTCGTATATCTGATAGAAATAAGAAAGCATTTTTTCCCCCCATTTTATTTTTTTCAGCATTATTACAATCTGGATTGTCATAGAGTAGAATAATGTGATTAAAAATACTTCAATAATACCTTCCCGGGTTTCAAAAACTTCAACATCAAAACCTCTTTTGGCAAAAAAGCAGGCATTCAGTGCACCGACCTGCAAGGACATATAAAATAAATGCAGTTCTATAAAAATACTTTAACATCAGTGTACTTTGTTATGTTTTAAATACAGTACAAGATTATCTACAAGCTCTTTAATAATACTGTTTCTTCTGCTTTTCACTTTTATGTGCAAATACACTTCCCTGACTCCTCCACTATCCTAAACAATGCTTTAAAGAGCTGTGCCTGTTAAAGAGGAAACTACAGAAGCCATGAAATCAAAAGATACAAGGTGCAGCAACTTAATAATTCACTTCTTTTTTTGTCTTACCAAACCGCCACCCACAACAGCTACTACTTTTTTCTTGGTGCTGGATGATTCCTCCATCGTGCTCAGAGGTCTCTGGTGGTCTGAACCCCTGACTGACCACTGCAAAGGCATTTACGTAAAGTAGTTGGTGAAGTTTAGAAAGAGGAGGAGCAGAGGGAATTCCACATGTGTCATGCTTTTAATCAGTTCCCTTTTCAAAGTAAACACCGTTGACAGATAGTGGAAGACTTTTCGGACATGCTGGGATACCTGTGAAAAGTTTTTTTTGTTGTTGTTTTTTTGCAATTACACGTCAAATATCCACCTACAACAAAGTCCACTGTCCAAAAGCAGCATCCAACATCTCCCAAAGGACTGTCCACAAAACCTTTGCCTGTGTTTGTTGAATATAAAACAATGTGACAAAATCAGTGGCTGATCACTAATAACCAGTACTCCAGTACGGAACGTTCACACGCAGGAATAAAATAATGAGAGGAATCAGGAACGCACTATGGTGTCGAACTCAGGTCCTCGAGAGCCGGTGTCCTTGCATGTTTTAGATATTTCCCTCTTCCAGCACACCTGGACGTCATTACATCATTATCAGACTTCTGCAGAGCTTGGTGTTGAGCTGATTATGAATTGAACCAGGGGTTCGACACCTGTGCACTATGGTCTCTGATGGCGCAGGAACGAATGAGCCGTAAAGTAAAGGGATCTGCCTCCATCTAGTGGCTCTGTCATGGCAACATTTTTGCATTTTAACTTCAGTACCCCGTTCACAATTACACACTGAAGAAATATTAGAATGTACGTGAATGTAGAGGTATTTGGCTAAGTATAGTATTTTTTGTCAACAATTCTGACATACTCCGAGGCCTTCTTTCCTTGAGTATTAATATTTAACAGTTTTTTGTACAACTGCTCTTCATCTCCATGTCAAATATTAGATGTCATCTTTCTTTCTTATTTATTTATTTATTTGTTTATTAATTACTGAAACTCTAGCTTTAGAGTCATACAGGAAATCACTATGGTCTATGATGGCGCAGGAACGAATGAGTATTTAACTGATGTGTTTTTAGGATTAACGTTGCGTCTTATTTAACCAAGTTTATTTATTTTTTTATTTCGTTCTATCAAATTCTAAATTTTTGAATGTACAAATTCCGGTGTTTTATTAATATCCTGTGCGATAAATGCAATCCACATGCAGGCAAACTAATCGAGATTTGAGTCAGTGACACAACACAATTTAATTCACACACTTATCATTTTACCATTTACCAGTTCATTTAATTTTTACTGTCACTACTAATAGTATCCCTAATTGTGATTAAATGTAATCGTCGGCAATAAGTAGTAAAGTTCTGTAGCTAAACACAGCACAATCATTTCTGTTCTGCGCTTGATTGGTTCGGTCTTTTCAAAGATGGCGCCGTAAAAGCCAAGGTTTGTTTTCCATGGGTGCAAAGTATGTTTAAGTGCATTAACCGAACGGCCCAGTTGACCAGATATCTCCTGTCAGTGAGCAACACTCTCTCTGTTTACCAAGATTTAAGGTAAGCGTTGTCGGGAAGATGTCGTCACTTTATTTAAAAAAATTCTTAAGTTATTTTCTCTTTAAATGACAAGCTAGGAAGCTAGCTACCGAACTAACGTTAGCTAGCTACTCGAGCTATAAAGCCGGTTGTTGACCTAAGGTCCCTAGCTAAATTGCTAGCATTGATGCTACACAAGGTGGCGAATGCACTACGGACTGTGATATAAATAACATGACAGGTGTGCTTATTCCCCACTTAAATGGTGAACGGCGTGTCTTTTAATATTTCAGTGTACTGCCGTTTTTATTCTTACTCGGATTTCAGAAGGTTTTGGTAATTTAGCATGCTAACGCTAATTCTGTGAGTGGGTGTACTTTCCACTGATGCTTTGGTAATATGTGTATGAAGCAATTAAGCCGGCGTCCTCAGACAGCTGGCTCGCATTAAGTAAATGAATCCAGGAAGCTTTCTCTAGAAATGTTACTGGTACGTTAAGGTTGGTATACTTAGAACTACAAACAGCATAGAAACGTATGGAAACTATTTCCATTCAGAATGGAAATTGAAAATGCTGCTTTACAATCTAAATTGGTTAGTGTCGCACAAATGAAGTCGTCAACGCCTAGTGCAAACAGCAGTTACGCGATAATGCTACCAGGTGCATTTGATTGTATGGGCCATTGTCCGACATGCTCAAATGTGCTAAAACACCTGATACCTCAGGGATGCGAGTGTATACAGGTTTAAAGACAGTTAAGAAGCTACTGTTCTACTATTTTCACGTACGTGTTTGCACAAAATGAATACTCTGTTATTCAAGAAACTACTATCAACATTTCTTCCAAAATTCTAATAAATATTTGTCATTCAGGGCAGGTGTTGGCAGAAAATGAAAACTGATGACATGTTTTACCAAGCTGTATCAGTCATGAAATTAAGATGCATTATATTTTGTTTAAACCTTAAAAATTACTAGAGTGTCCGCTATCCTAGTTATGGAAATGCATTTTTATAGGAAATTATCTATTGTCATCATTTTCATGGTCAGCATTTTGACTGCATATTCGATTCCATCCTCTGCAGGTTTGTGTCATCCTTGCCCCTCAGAATGACCGACCCAGCTGTGAGCAGGGTGGTGGGTGACATTATTCGCTCTCCTGAAGACAAAAGGGAATACAGGGGCCTTGAGTTTACCAATGGCTTGAAGGCAATGCTTATTAGTGATCCAACGACAGACAAATCCTCAGCTGCTTTGGATGTCCACATAGGTAACGGTTTTCCATCAATGTTGTTGTACGAGGTTGTCTTGTTACTTTTTTTTTTTTTAATGTGGCTTGACTCCTCAAATAGTACATTTTTGGAACACTGATAAAAATTGGTAAATGCATAACTTTNNNNATAATTTTTGTTTAAAATTTTTTTTTACTTGGCCATTGCTGAATATTGGCTCTGTTCGCTTTTGCTTTGTGTTCCTAGTGCTTAATGAAGCTGTCATCACTATATTCTCATCTTAAATCAAGATACAATCAATACACGTTTGATTGGAAGTGTTCATGTTACCACTATGTCTTTACAATTTCGCAGGTTCATTATCGGACCCGGGTAACATCTCAGGCCTTGCGCACTTTTGTGAACACATGCTATTCCTGGGAACGCAGAAATATCCCAAGGAGAATGAGTACAGCCAATTCCTTAGTGAGCATGCAGGCAGCTCCAATGCCTTCACCAGTGGGGAGCATACCAACTACTACTTTGATGTATCCCATGAACACTTGCAAGGAGCACTTGATAGGTATTCTCATCTTCTTTTAATACAAATATGTTTTTCTGTTATTTATGTCTTATGAGTATCTGGTTATATAATGACTGTGCTATCTCTTGTTACATTTCTTGAATCCAATAGATGCTATGTATGCCTCTTTTCAGTTCGTTTAGAGAACATGTCATCTGTTGCCTGAGTAGTTGTTCATTTATCAGTATCCAGTTGATCTCTGGGCACTGTGGTGATAATTTAAAAAGCTGCAAGGTCATTGTCTGTTCATCTTTGGTTACCAGGCCCAGCCTCCTGCTGCTTTGTTTTGTAACCATTAAAACTAGATTCCCAACCCAACCATAAACCTCCAGTGTTCTGGTGTCTTCAGCCTTGCAGGGAGGCTCCACTCACATGTCAGCAGTGGACGTTTGGAGAGGACAGTCGGGCGGTGTCAGAATTTAACCTTTAGGATTAAATTACCTACTTATAAATGAATGATAGTCTAGCAAGCACCTGTTTCTTTGTCATGGGCTAATTGTTCCAGTGCACAAGTGAACTGTGAAGACCATCTGGACTTCATTGGGGGGAAAGAGTAGTGCATTGTATGTTGAAATATTGATCAAGTTATCTCTTGATCTCTCTAAATGACAGAGGACTGTCGTTAGAAAGGATTAGACATGCCATTAGTGTGTGGCTGGAACATCAAGCTAAAGGGGCAACAGCAGAAAGGTAGAGTGCAAGTATTCACCTAAGTTATTTTATGGTGGCAATACAAATTTATTTGTATAGCACCATTCATACACAAGGCAATTCAAAGTGCTTTACAAAGGCATGGAAACATATAAAGTCAATGAAAATCATAGAATTAAGACAGAATACTCAGATATTAAAAATTACTCTAAAAATCATAGAACTAAATTAAAATATGAGGGCAATAGCAGAATAAATAAACAAAAGGAAAAACAATATAAATTACGACAGTAATAAGAACAAACACCATTTTAGACAAACCCTGCTTTAAGGGCTAGATTAAACAAAGTGCAGAAGAGATAAAAACAAAGAAATTAAGATAATAAGAGACAGTTAAAACAAAAGCTAAAAACAGTCTTGATTAAAATTAAGAATTTAATTTTAAATCAATCAAAACAGCTAAAATTGTGAGTTACAGTGCAGGTACTCTAATCAAAGGCAGCTGTAAACAAATGAGTCTTGAACCTTGATTTAAAAGAACAGAGTTTCAGCAAACCTGCAGTTTTGTGGTAGTTTGTTCCAGATGTGTGGAGCGTAAAAACTAAAAACTGCTTCTCCCTGTTTGGTTCTGACTCTGGGGACAGAGAGCAAACCTGTGCCAGAGGCTCGGAGTGGTCTGGATGGGTCATACGGTAGAAGGAAGTCACTGATGTATTTGGGCCCTCAACCATTCAGAGCTTTACAAACTAACACAAGTATTTTAAAGTATCTGCTGAGAGACAGGAAGCCAGTGTAAAGACCTCAGAACTGGTGTGATGTGGTCAACTTTTTTGGTTCTCGTGAGGACTCAAGCAGCAGCTTTTGGATCAGCTGCAGTTGTTTGATGGACTTTTTAGTCAGACCTGTAAAGACACTGTTGCAGTAATCTAATCGACTGAAGATAAATGCATGAACCAGTTTTTCCAGGTCATGCTGAGACATAAGCCCTTTAATCCTAGAGATATTCTGCAGGTGGTAGTAAGCTGTCTTTGCAATGGTCTTAATGTGGTTTTGAAAGTTCAGGTCTGAGTCCATGACTACACCCTGATTTCTGGGTCTACAATTTGGGTAAAATCAGATGCCATAACCTCTGAAACTGTTTTGAAAAAAGTTGTTGGCAAAATATCTAGTCAGCAGGAGGAGGAATTCAGTTGTTGTTTGATATTCCCCAGGTTTGTGTGGTTTATTAGGTGAAACTACATCATGCTGTCTGAATTGGTTTTAAATGGACACAGCACAAAACCTGGATCTAAAATTTATGCACTGACTGATTGTCTTATTGTCTGAATTTTCTCTGTAAAGAAGGTGGCAAATTTATTGCAGGCTCTGGACTGAAGGTCAGGAGCTACAGCTACAAGAGGGTTTGTTAATCTGTCAACTGTAGCAAATAAAGCATGTGCATTATTTTTGTTTTTGGTGATGTCGGGAAAGAAAGACTGCCATGTATTCTTCAGTGTTGAATTGGAATTATGAAGTCTATCCTTGTAGATGTTATAATGGACCTGTAGGTTTGTCTTTGTCCACCTTCGTTCAGCTTTACGACACTCTTTTATTCACTTCTGACCAGCATGTCTTTTGTCCATGGTGATTTTGTTTTACTGGAGATAACCTTCACTTTAGTGGGAACATTGGAATCAATTGTATTTTAAATCTTGGAGTTGAAGTGAGTGAGTGAGATGTTTCCCTGAAGACTGGTGCGTTTTTAGTAAGGACAACAGCTTTCATCTCAGTATAATGATGGTGATGGTAGTGTGATTGCATTTTAGACCTTTTTATTGATGTTTGTTTTAACAACCATCTGCTTTGACAGATACCTTTTAATGTAACCTATCAAGGTTCTGAGACACAGAAAAATACACCACGTCTGTCAAGTGTTAATATCCACAGCCCACATTAGTCTTGGGTGTAGCTTTAAAAGCAGGCAAATATTCTTTACGCATATCCTTTCCTGATTTGCATGGCAGTTGCTCACACTTTGTTTTCATGCAAATGTGTTTTCATCTGTCTCCTTTTTCTGTCTCTCCAAATGATTACACGTTTATCTGGAACAGTGTTAGAGTTCGACATGTGACACAAATCCGGCCATATGTGTTCTCGTCAAATAAATGAATTTAATTCTCTTTGCCAGACATAAAGGTTTAATTTACTTTTTTTAAAATCTCTGTAGGTTTGCCCAGTTCTTCCTATGCCCATTGTTTGATGAGAGCTGTAAGGACCGGGAGGTAAATGCTGTGGACTCTGAGCATGAAAAGAACCTGATGAATGATGCCTGGAGGCTGTTCCAGTTGGAGAAAGCCACTGGCAACCCTAACCACCCCTTCAGTAAATTTGGAACAGGTAGGAACTCTTCAGAGTTGGTGCCAGCTTTCCTTTCTGCTTATTGCATCATGCTGTCTAAGTATTGCAGTAAGCACATTTTGTGTCCTGATATTTTTATATGACTTTAGTGCTTCATAACAGTAGCTGTTCACTCAGGTTCACTCAGCTAACATTGGAGCTTCAGTTCAAACTCTGTATCTATTCCACTGAACGCTCAGGTCAGACAGACTTGGAGCAGCTCCCAGCTCAACGCAGCCACCTGATGGCAGTCTTGAATTATATAATCTTTATCCCAGCTAAAAATAGAGGAGGATCAGACAGGACTCAAAGTCATGCACAACCTTCTCTACAACATAACCTTCTCTAGACTGCTGCTTTGTTTGTATGTCTTTGTCTCAGAAACACTCAACAATTGGTGCTTTAGAGTGCTAGATGGCTGTTTACTGTATTTTATACTGATATAATTATAGATAAGACAGGCAGGATGCCAGATTGTTCATGCACCTGGCAGGTTTTAGTTGGCTGCAATAAACCATTGTCAGAAATGTAAAAAATAAGTAGCTCAGACTGTCATGTTCTCAGATTGTACATTTTAACAGAGTGCCAGGTTTTGCTGCTGTAAATACCCACTTCTGAATAAGATGCTAATGTTATTGCATGGGTGCATCATTTGTTTTCTCCAAAAAGGGAACAGTTATTGTTACAACATGTGCATTAATAATTAATCTTGGTCTTTGCCACAATGTCTCTCTGTCCTCTCTAGATGAAACCACTAACATTATGACTTAAAGTATAACATTTTCTTACAGGTAACAAGTTAACCCTTGAGACCAGACCGTCTAGAGATGGCATTGACATCCGCCAGGAGCTTCTGACATTTCACTCCACATACTACTCCTCCAACCTTATGGGACTCTGTGTATTAGGAAGAGGTACGAGCTGAGTGTTCACAGATGTGACGTGTAGATTTCTCTGGGCTCTAACAGACATGACAAGCTGTACTTCTGTTACTTCAGACGATAAAGGGGAACTTACAAATTGAAGTGGTGTGAAATGACTTGACACATGCAAAGTAATGTTGAGTAATGCATCGTGGTCAATCGGTTATCATACTATACATGAGTATTAGATTAGTATCAAAACCAAGGAGACCACTGTTGGACATGAAGCAACATCTGTCAAACACAGATAATCCACACTGTATCCTCTAAAACTTCTTGTCACTTTGTGTACGGTATTTATCCTCTTACCTTACCACAACTGAATACTGTAGAGGTGATTTATTTTTTTAATTCTTTCTGAAGGACATTTTACTAGTTCTGGCTTTTCAGATACTTAATTATTGTGAGAAATTCTGAAAGCACTTTCTTTGTTTCTCAGCATTCTTTGTGCCAAAAGACAGATTAAACCTCCAGTACACAAAAGCTGATTCTAATAGCTTCAAATACAAAGGAAATGCTCACAGGTTTCTCAAAGACGGTCTCAGCTTTAATGATTTTACAGATTTCAGAATGCTACGTAAGACTTTTTATCATGGGAGGTAGTTTAATTTAAAGTGGTTTTGTAAATTATCTGTAAACCAGAGGCTTTGTGTTTATACGCTAATTACTCTAATTTTGTTCAATGTTCTTGTTTCAGTTTTAATATTTTCTATGGCTCTACCACAAATAGAAAGGCAGGATATTTAACCAATTCTTCTCACCTACAGAGTCACTAGATGAGTTGACATCCATGGTGGTCAAACTGTTTGGAGAAGTGGAGAACAAGAATGTGCCTATCCCAGAATTCCCCGAGCATCCTTTTCAAGAAGAGCACCTCAGAGTGAGCAGCCTCTATTATACTTTTGTCACACTTTACAGTAGACCTCCCACATGGTTCCATAGCTCCTGTTTATGTACTTATTCATGTCACTGTGATAACTGGCTGATGGTTCTCTGTCTTGTATTTTTATAGCAATTCTACAAAGTGGTCCCTATCAAAGACATCAGGAACCTGTATGTGACTTTCCCAATCCCAGACCTCCAGAAATACTACAAATCCAACCCAGGACATTATCTGGGACATCTCATTGGTCATGAAGGACCTGGAAGTTTGTTATCTGAGCTGAAATCTAAAGGTAGGACACCAAGCTAACTTCCAAGATAAAAGGGAATTGGTTTGAATATTATGTTAACCCTTTAGGTTTAGGAGCTTTTTTTTTTTTTTTTTAAATTCAATTTTAATATAAAGATTTCAAAAAGCTGTAGCTTGGAAGTGGTTAGAAATAAAGACATGCTGTGAATGTGGAAAATATTGCATATGACTCAAATTTGATGATGGGAGTAAATGTACTCATCTAATTTGCATATTGTGATGTCACAGTGTGGCGGCCATATTGGATTGCATAACTTTTAGTAAAATTAGACATTGAACATATTTATATAGAAGTTTTCTTTGTCTTTTTGGTTGTTTGTATTGTTTTTTGTTTTTTTGGTCCTCTTATCCTTAAAATAAATTTACTTAAACTCTCGTAGGAACTAAAATGCAGTAAGTTTTAGGAGCTTTTTAGCCAAGGAGCAGAGTATCCAAATCTGTCCTTATCTATCCAAACTAAATAAACTTTACTTACTTACTAAACCAGCTCAGCACCACACCTTTCAAACTCTATTTTCTACTTCACTTTGAATAGAAACATGCTCTAAAATAGTGTTAGGATTGAAGGGGTACATATCTGCCAATTATTGGTGGGAGGCGGTAAAAAGATTTGACATCTCTATCTGGAGCTACAGTCTGTTTCATTCAGTTATGCTGTTTGTCGAAATATTGCAACTTTGATGCTTAAACGGGTAATAATTTAGGTGAAACATTGGCCATTACTAAAAAATTACTATAAAAATTCTTGTCAAATATAATACTGCTTTATCATTTGTCATGATTATATTTTTAAATGGAAGGAAAACACTTATAGGTGACACTAATATTAAACACTGTGTATATTTGTGGAATTTACAAGGTGTTTCATATGACTGTTGGTGTTTTTAGGGTGGGTCAACACACTTGTCGGAGGGCAAAAAGAAGGAGCCAGAGGATTCATGTTCTTCATCATTAATGTGGACTTAACAGAGGAGGGCCTTTGTAAGTAATACAGTGTACATGTAATTTGTGAGCTCTGCATGTGATTGTGAGTCTTCCTACTTTTGTGATGATGTTCATTGAGAGCTATCTCTTCACAGTGCACGTCGAGGACATAATCTTCCACATGTTCCAGTACATCCAGAAACTGAGGACAGAGGGACCTCAGGAGTGGGTGTTTGAGGAGTGCAAGGTAATTAATTTTGTCTGGTCAGAGTGTCAGGATCAACTCCAACATGTTATTTGTGGCTTGTTGAGGTCTTGTTCAGACTGCGAGCCAGACTGGCTCGGCAGACAGGGTTCAACAATGATGTTTTCTTTTACTTGCTCTGGAATATGCATCAGAAATGTATTTCTTTATTATTTTAGTTATTTATTAGCAGTTTGCAGATAACAGCATCACACCTGAGCAAAGTTAACTGCCTTCTTTAATCAGCTCATAAGACCAAAGATTCATAAGCAGATGAGCTGAAATCTTAAATATACTCGCCAAGGTCTGAAATCCAGTTCACACCAGTGCAATAAAGTTAGATCTTGTATTGTTTCTACAGCATCAAGACTCCTTTCTAAGTGCAAGCTTCGAGGTGGATGTAATTTATAGCAGCTTCAAATATGAATGAGAATAGTGAGTTGGTTGTTACAGCTGTATTTCTGGATTTGATGAAATGGTGAAACATAAAAACATGAAAGGGTGTCAATTTCTGTGTATTTCTAGAGGTGTTTCATCGTTAAGAGGATATGGTAATAAGAAGTGAAAATATTTCAGCCTTTTACTGGAAGAACAGCTGATAATAACACTGCTCTTTGTTATTAACATGTGCGCTACAATCCACATACTCTGAAAACAACATGTATGATATAAAGCTATGTTCTAAAACATGCCTTCAGCTGATTTTTGTTGAAATGAGATGTAGCAGTTCCCACCACTGCAGCATTCTAAAACTACTTTCTTTGGTGTGAACTGGGCATTAGCTAATTTCATCAATAGCTTAGAAAAAAAATGTTTAACTCTTTCACTTGTTGCTTGTTTGGACAAATAAATTTCTAGATTCACTAGCCTGGTGTAGCATTGCATTTGTACTGGTTTTTATCCTTGATTCCTGCTATATCTAAATTGATTTCTTTGAAGTCTGCTGACCATAAAAACACTGAAAATATTACTTTTGCAGATCTGATCCATATTTAGAGGTGGTTAGAAATGCAGTTCAGATTCATACACATGCGTGAGTCACTCGCAAATTTGACTAAAAGTGAAATTTACGTCAATCACAATATGACTCATCACAGCAGAAGTGCTGGACAGAATCCATGCTGCTAATCGCACAGCAGCGTTTTGGACAACGTGGATGTTCAGTGGGTCGACACCAAAATAA
>JAPQRQ010000008.1:27350789-27363681 GCA_037367365.1 Apogon talboti | reverse complement strand
TTGGAGTTGGCATGTTCTCTCCGGGTACTCCGGCCTCTGCCCACTGTCCATAAATGAATAGGTTAATTGGTCAATCTAAATCGCCCATAGATATGAATGTGAGTGTGACTGGTTGTTTCTATATATATCAGCCCTGTGATAAACTGGTGATACGTCCACGACACACCCCACCTTCGCCCATTGGTAGCTTTGACAGGATGAATTAGTGAATGACCTTCTGATATCCTTTGGCCAGATTGCCCACCCCTAAATAGAAGTATCACATGTGGGAAAACCTGTGAAAATGCACAAATCTACTTAGAACCAAGTACCAAGACCATGCAACCAAAGTAGATGAATGGAACATGCATTTTTTACATCAGACTTTTATAATAACACCAATTACACATGAGTTTTCTGATTTAACAAGTTAAAATATCTGCTGTGGAAAAGGTGTATTCAGTCATTATTTGTGCCTGTGTTAAATCTGCTGCATGAAAACTGCTTCATTATCATTGTTCTGTGATGAAATTTTCACTCTGTATCAGAATATACAAGTAAAAATCCAGTATATGAGAAACATCTACATCCACTGAATTCATTTATCTCATCTACTCTTCTGACATGCTTACGTGTATGCATGACTATAGAAATATTGTATGCACTACTAATAAATGAAGTGCATCCAGACATCTCATTTTTCTTGCAAATTTGTTACTGTTCCTACACCAGTTTAGATGGATGAGCACTTGAGGATCATCTGCTGATTACAATGAGCAGGAGGATACGTCAGCTTTGTACTGAGAGTAGCTTACATTTACCATTTCACCTGCAGCCATTCAATTAAATCAAGCACTTAACTGTATCTGGAATCTACTGCCACCATTAAGAGTTATATTCTGCTTAATATTTCACCACTGCGATTTTCTCTACAGCCCGTTTGCGTATGTGGACCCATTGCATTGTAACATGGCATATTTATACCTGGAGCTCCTCAAGGACTCCCTCAACGAGTATGCATATGCAGCCGAGCTAGCTGGCTTGAACTATGACCTCCAAAATACCGTCTATGGGATGTATGTAAGTATTAAAAATCTCTCCCCATCGTCCTCACGCCGCATCCCAAACCTGAAGCCCCTTGCCCTTTTATCATTGTCAGACTAGGCCACCGTGGCTGAACCAGGTCTGGGTTGGTGACATTTCTATATTGCATCAGTCAGGATTGTATAATCTAAATTAAAAGGTTTACACATAAATATTACAAGTAATAGTCTGTAGTGCTTTAAAACTGATTAACTTTCCAAAGTTTACAACCCAGATCTGTCCAGTTTCAGTGAAGCCTCTGCTCTACCTGCATTTCCCTTTTCATTCTTCATCAATCCATTTCCCTCTTTCTTCACCTTCCTTTTTGTAAAACCCCAACAGACTCCTTAGCAGGAGTGCACAGTAGTTTCTCTCATTGTCAGGCATACCGGACTGGTTCCATTTCTGTCTTTTTAAGATTTATTAGGTCTGAACTCGCACCTGTACGTATCGCATCAAGTGAAGCAGGTGTAAACGTAGAACTAGTGTCTAGAAAATACGTCTTTGCGGGACAGACGGCTGGTCACGAGGCTGCATATACATACTCTTTTCATCAGTCTCCCTGTGTTATTTTCTTTGACATCACCTCATTCCCGACAAATATGTATGTGTTTTGTTTTTGTCCTTTTTCCTTCCATTAGTCGCTACCTTTATGCAGACCCCCTGCACTGCAACATGACCTACTTGTTACTCAGGTTACTGAAGGATGATTTAAAAGAGTATACATATGCAGCCCGTCTGGCCGGGCTGGTGTATGGCGTAGCCTCAGGGATGAATGCCATTCTCGTAAGTAAGCAGTTGGAAGTCTGGAGGGAAGTGGGAACCCCAGTCTGAAGTTTTGAGAGCGTGTGGAAATGGCTTGGCTTTTAACACTCAGTTTGATTATGTGAAGTGCTGTGTGCCATGTTTGTTCGGCCAGAAAGATCAGTGGGATTTGCTTGCCCCCTGCCTTTCATGCCCACTCTGACTTTGTTACTAAACTTGAGGACACTTTATTTCTACTCAAGATTGATGGTTATCTTCAGGAGAATTTATCCATCATCATCATCCACATTTGTGCACATATATTCATATTTTCTGTTTTATTGTCATGAAACCTGTTGAAATTTCACTAGTTACACTTTTTAAAAAAATATATATTTTGGGCTCAAAGGCAATAAAATGGTTAAAATTGAGCATCTGTGCAGACATTTGGTCCCTCACTTTGTCCAAGGATGCATGACTGTCTAATATTACAGATTCACTTCCAAAGTTCAATTAGGGTAATGTGTTCAGAGAGTGAATATGGAGTTGTTAGGAAGGGGGAGGAAAAATACAAGATGGCACATTACATACTCCTTAATTACTTTTTCATTCTTTTGGCTGCCATTCTGAGATTCCTTTAGTCCAGTGTCATACAGTGGAGGAATCTGGGTAACTTTAGTCAAGTACTGTACTTGAGGTGCTCCTATTTTACCGGAGTCCTTCCATTTTATGCAGCTTTATACCAGGCTTTTCCCTTCCATTATGAGGTGCAGATGCAACACCATCTAAACCAAATTAATGTAAAATCAATGTGGAGAGAGAGCAAACATGTATAAAATGACTTTCCCCAGTGGACTTCTTAATGCTTTCAAGCTTTTTGGATGCTGTAGAGTTTAGCATCTCCAAATTGTGTGCACAGATGTTATGGTCCAAATTATGTGTAATTATTTTGTTAAAAAACCTCTAAATTTTGTTGTGCTGGAACCTGGACCTCAGCTAAACCCTCTGAAAGCCTGTAGAAAACCCTCAATACTGTCACTCTACATTTGTCTGATAACTTAATTTGTCCATCATCCTCTCATCCAGTATCTTCAAATGTCATTATTTTGGATGTTTGTGATAAACTGAAGAGTCAAGTGTTCCTTTATGGCATGAGAAGATTCTGCTCCTTAAGCTGAATAAACTTTTGGATCAGCTGGAAAATGCACCCATCACAAAGCTGACAACAGGCCTGTTCTTCTGAGCTCACGAAAAGTTGACTTTGTAGAGATACATTTGTTCTTGCAGAACGGTGACACCTCAAACATATATTACAGAATATGATGCATTGCTACAGATTTAACTATCCAGCAGTATATAAAGTAGTAATGAGCTCAGCAGCAGTAAAATGCCACATACTCATGAATCCAGCTGGAGTATTAATGAGAAACCTCATAGTATTAACAGAGCGAGGGACCAATTTACTTATAAGACATAAAGCACCTGAATCTTTCTATAACCTCTTGTACTCATGAAAAAGTGCCTCTTGCAGAACACAGTAAGTAAAGCCAAGTGATGCAGATGCTCTGGCACATTTTTAATTATATTCCTGTTTATGCAAGTACACATTAAGTTGGAAGTGGATCTGTTTCCAGGAAGTTTGATGGATGTAATAATGAGCCGCTCGTTTAATCAAACTACTCTTTGTTCCCTGATCGATGAATAACAGGTTGACGGTGTGTTTCTTGGGGACCTTTATTCAAGAGAGTATGAATGACACTGGTTTGCGGTGCTGCTGTTTGTGTTCTGTTCCTTTTAAGCCTTTTAACTTTCACACTAACTCTGCATCCATCGTCTCGGTACAGATCTTTTGATCAGCCTCTCGCCACTGAAAATTCATGAGTCGCCACACTCATGCCGTCCAGCACACGTCTGCGTAGTTGTGTTCATGTTTGATTTGAGTCAGCAGTATCGCTGTGGCGGGCTGGGCACGTGTCAAGGTTAATGATGTTAGGAGAGATTACTTTGAACAGGTGTCACTGCAGGGACAATGGGGAGGCAAGGGTGGGATGGTTCTGGGAGCATGGCTGTGTAACTGGAGGTTTTGCTGAATCATGAAGGGCCATAAGGTGTGGATGACACTGCAAAATGGAAGCTTTAAATAACCTTGAGTGTTCATTTCCTTTATAAAATACTCTTTTGCATAGAAAAATCTTCAGTGTTAACCACTTGGGTCAGCTCTGTCTTCCTGCAGAACTCCTGTAGAATATGTTTGCGCTCCAGCAGATGAGGAATTAATAAATCTTATTATAAATCAGCCTTTTCCGGTCCATTTGATTCTTTAAAGCACCATGAGCAGAGATGTTTAATTGGCTCTTTGTGACACGCATTGTAAAATTAATAGACTTAAAGTATTATATCAGCTTTTCTATAAAACTATGTAAGGACAAGTAGTAATTCTAGGCTCGCTCTATGTGTGTCGATAATATGCTGTGTTTTCTATCACTGTCTGTCACAGCTCTCTGTAAAAGGTTACAGTGACAAACAGCACATCCTGCTAAAGAAGATCATCGAGAAGATGGCCACCTTTGAGATCGATGAGAAGCGCTTTGACATCATCAAGGAGGCGGTAAGCTCTGACTGCAGCTCCATCATCAGTGAAACATTATTAGTCATGATTGATACAACAGGCGACTTAAAGCAGAGCACTGAACAGTGACGTAGATGTAACCCAGATACATTCTCAGAAAAGTCATTTAGCTATTCTTCCGCTGCAATTTAAGACTATGGCATTGCTCTGACACACTTGCTGCATCTTTCCCTTCAAATCCTGCTCATTAAGTCTTGATGTTGACCTGACCTCTCCTTTCTTTCCGCAGTACATGAGGTCTTTGAACAACTTCAGAGCTGAGCAGCCCCACCAGCACGCCATGTACTACCTCCGTCTGCTAATGACAGAGGTCGCCTGGACCAAAGATGAGCTTAGAGAGGCTCTGGATGGTGAGGCACTCGTCTTTGAATCAGAAAAAGAGAGAGAGAAACGGTCCAAGTCCAGGCTCTTGTGCTTGTTAGACGCTTGTTACTGTGGGCCAAGCTGAGGTCACTACAGTCCATTCGTTCCCCTTATAAAACCCACTTACGGTTAGAAGTGGAGCTTCTGTGAAGTTTTCAGCAGAATCTGGAATTGAACAGTTTCTCAGTGAAGGCAATTAATCCTAACACTAGGGTTGGAGTAATGATGATATATTGTCCACAGTAACGCTGGTATCACTATACAGCAGTTCTGTGATACTTGATGCATTATACGACATGATGTTTGTGTAAATTAAGAGGTAATAGCACCACTAAGAAGTACAAAGGTATGAATTCTATATTTTCACAGCATTGATTAAGTGATTTACAAACATGAGTCTCAGGCTAAAGTCTGTAATACTCACAATGACAGTTGATTACATATTGATAAATGGTATAGATTTGACCCCTTAGGGACACCCTCAGGCCATTGTTGTTGTTTCTTCTTCTTCATTTATTGATCATTGTGTCTGTGTTACAGCTTATGGCATGAATTTCTACAAGACTGTTTCTTTTTTGACATATTTTTTATGTAATGTCAGTCACTCGTACAGTTCTATTATACACTACTGACACTTTTTGCACCCTCGAGCCAAAAATGTACCCACAAAAAAATCATTGTCAATTTTTTCCTCTTTCTGCATAATTCTCTTAGATCACTCTGCTTCACCACCGCTCTGCTCAAAACGACCAAATGTTCAAGAATTGACAGGATTTTAACCCTGTTTGAATGCATCATGCAACTGGTTTTATTAAAAAAACACAAAATATGACATATATAATACATGGTGGAGGGATGTGGCATTGTTTTATATCGGAGTCTTGGACTCATCAGAGATCCGCAGTAACACTGATTTCATTACATTAGTAGTATATCTTTGGTGCAGGACCCTCATAGCAAAAATGTCTCATTGACATGCATTGAAACACACTTTTTTTTTTTTTAAATCTCTCAAAAAATTGTAATGCAATAAAATCAGTGTTGTTAACTGCTTTTTGACATATAAAAACTCTAATCACCAGCAATTTCCCCCATTATTCATTACAGAAAAAAATAAATAAGTGACATCATGCATTCGTACTGGATTTTAAAGGGTTAAAACTCTGTAAATGATTGAACATTTTGTAGTTTTTAGCAAAGCTGAAGTGTGTAAGAAATTTATGCAGAAAAATATTGATTATGTGATGATTTTATAGCAGTTTTTTGTGCATGCACATTTTTGTTGCGAGGTTTGTAAATTACAGGGATCTGCAAGGGTTGATTAAAAAATAATATATGGTGCCTTAGTTTGAATAGATTCTACAATGAAGTATATAGTGTTATCAGTATTTTGCGCCACCTCTACCTTACACACACTACAGGTTATTTTTGAACCCTCCTTATACACCACTCAGTATTTCAGCCCACAGTTGATCGCTGCCCTCGTCTTCTCTCTGCTGCGTCCCTCCTTCACCCTCATTTAAATGCTGAAGCTGCCCTCGGAAAGAAGCCTCCCTTGCTGCAGCCTTTCCTCCCCGCAGCGCTAGTCTGGAACCTGAAAGGCAGATTGTTATATTTATACCACAGAGCCTCCACACACACACAGTTCTCAGATTCACATGAGACTCAATTAACCTGCGGGGTCACGGCCTGGAGCCCAGTCACCAGGTCCTCCAATTACCACGACTTGTTCCCTTATCAGTGTCCTTACTCTCCTGCAGTTCCCTGTCACTCTGACACACTTTCACTGCCGCCTTTCCTAGGCTTCGTCATAGCTGCAGGCAAATCGGATTTGTCTCTCAAATCAGATTTTCAACACAGACTGTCTATACTAGTATTTGCAAGTGGTGATATTGGAATTTGTGTGTCCAGACATGACTAAACTCTGCATAACCTGTTGTGGTGACGCTGTAGCTGCCACCCACTACATAGTATATGATCATAATGTCACTATTCACCATCATCAAGATTTAATTTAGTTTCTCGATTCATCTCAACATGCTGCGTCCCCAGATTTCTGTCAATGCACATAGGGAGAGAAATGCATTTAAAAGCCAGTCTATGATACAAACAGATGCATCTTTTTACCGCAGTACAAAAAACCAAAACTACATCCCTCTGCAGTACATTACAAGTAGAGGTGTGAATAACAGTTGCAATGTTTTTGTTTTGATGCATCTGTTTTGGTAGATTTTTGCACCTATACACTTTGCCCACAATAACATTGGCATCACAGTCCACTGATTGTGCAGTAATCTATACATGTAAGGCAGTCATCTATGATGGGTAACAATGTTTATGTAACTGAAGAACACACTCCTGAAAAGGCAAAAAGCAGACGTTTTTATTCCCTGTGTTTTGTTGTCTGCTTCACACATTTCATCAGCTAATATGAAATATAAATTTTTTTTGGCCGCAGTGTCCCAGGAAGAAATAATCCAATTTACTTCCATATCAATATTTTGTAGCTGCCTCCTAGTGACATGCTTTATGGTCAACTGTTCTTATACAGATGCCTCCCCTCAATGTGCCAGCAGTCCATCGTTCTCTGTTCCTAGTGCTCTGCTGGATTGCCCTATTCTGGTTTTGGTATCGACAACTGTGAGGGTTTATCAAGGTGCTCTTGACACTTTCCTTTACTGTTGTCCTGGGTGTCCACGGATCCTGTAAAAAGGGTGTCTAAAACTTAAGGCCTTAATTATCGTTAAAAATCATAAGTAATCCTTAAATCTGTCATTCAAAGGTTGTCCTACCCCATTGTTACATGACTAATATATAATATATATTTCATGACTGTAGGTCTTCAATATTACAAATCATGTTAAAGTCTGGCTTAAACCCACAGATACCTGGTTTTAACACACACAGTTAATTTACATCTGAAGTCAGCGATGTCTTGGTAAACTTGAGTGTTTTTCAACTTGATTCAGGTTTTTTTTTTTTTTTTTTTCTCTTTTCTCTTCCACAAGAAAACCAAGAAACCAAAATGCATCTCTCTAAACCATGGGAGAAAATTCACTCTGCCTATTGGTCAGTTATGCCTGGGGTGGGAATGTCAAAGTAAATACAGGAAGAAGGTTTGATGTTGTGGACTGGTGCAGATTTCTGTGTCAAATGTTGGTTTGGGGAAAGGGGAAAACACTCCAAGTTTACAAACTCATCAAATTATTTAGACTAAAATCAACAAACTCTAGGTCTGAAAACACCCTTGAATCAATGTGGATGTGTCAAACACAGATTTAGTCTGGCAGTCTGTCCAAGGCTCTTATGTTCTGTTATTGTGGACAATCATTTAGATCAATTGTGTGCGCGTGTTTGTCGTCGCCCACCCCTGAATGTGGGTCAGACGCTGGTTGAATTCAGATCGGTCAGCCAACATTCACACAGACTTGATTTCTGTGCAGGTTTATTTTACAAGGCCTGCATGTTTTCTTGTTCCAGATGAGACTTTTATGTCGACTCACTTTTTTTTTTTCCCTCTTTTTTTTTATTCTTTCCGTGTAGCATCCTGGGAAATTGCTCTTTGATTGATTGCTGTTGTCTGTGATCTGTATTCCAGATGTAACTCTCCCACGCCTCAAGGCCTTCATACCTCAGCTACTGTCACGGCTACATATTGAGGCTCTTCTCCATGGCAACATCACCAAGGAGGTTTGTTTCACCGGGAGAAAAATTGAATGTCTCGATGGATTAACAATTCTGGCATAGCTTTTTCTCCTTATCAAAGTTTTTAATCTGTAACTTGATGTCAGTGAATACAAACACACCTTTGCAGTCAGACTTGTGTGGTGCCATAACAGATAGATAAGATTAAATATGTTTAAAAAAAATTAAAAAACTGTTATAAGCCAGTCCTGCAGGCCCCAGAAGCCAAACAGTGCTCATTTTTGATGCCGGTGTTGCAGTGTTCTGTAGAAAGAATTGGATTCACCAGTGTTTTGCAGCGATCCGTTTGTGTCATCTTTGTGCTGCAGCTCCGGCCCGTCATGCCAGAGTAGAAACTGACCAAGTAGTTTGGCAGAGAAACTGCAATATGAGGCTGTACAATAAATATTCAGGTGGTTCTGTTTTGTTGAGGAATTTGTCCTACTTAACCTCAATGGGCCAAGCCACTTAAACAAAGCTGAAGTGTAAGGTTAGCGGATGGCGCTGCACGGCAAACGGGGAAAATAAAAACAATTTAATATCAGGCCTAACTTTATTTTAGCAAGACACATTTATTTGCACGGTGTATTTGATACACTGCAGCAACCAGGAGAAACAAATGATAAAAAATGAAAGCAAACACAAGAAACAGAGTAAAATAAATAAAACATAATAATACCTACTTTGCTGCTCATGGTTAGATGTGCACGAGAGCATGTGGAACCAACATGGCGCCAGATTTTAACCCATTATCCTGTGGTGACGTTAAAAGGATCAATTTATGTTTGTTAAAACAAAATGAACAAAATCTCATGTTAACCCTGATGGCTGTGCTTCCATCTGTAGAATTATTAGTTTGAAGTAGGACCATGTTTCTGGACATCAGTGTATTAATTTAAGTTAATAAAATTATTCATTTCTCAAAGCAACTTATTTTATTTAACCAGGTAGGTCAATTGAGAACCAGCTCTCATTTACAATAACAATCTGGCTAAGAGGCACATACAGAACAGTAAGGACAAAGAAAAACATTGAAACAGATTATACAATTATACATGTCATACTAATCCAAAAACAGAATAATACTTACAATATTTATGGCGACATATATTAAGAAACAAATGGCTTAAAGCAAGTGCAAGAATATTTGGGTTTCTAGATTCCAGCTGCACAGTGAATCTTATCGCAGTATCAGCTTGTGCAGTTTTGCAACATCAAAAGGCCACAGTTTAATTAAGTCAAAACTGTGCATGCATTAATGTGACAGCCTATTCACTGCTGCGTCTTGGCTTCTCCTGTATTAAAGAAATGAGTGGTTCTGTTTAGACAGTGGAACCGTGGCAGTGTGTCATCAGTATCTGACGTATAAACCAGGGGACGAGCAGGCCAGCGCTAAATTGGTAACCACAACCTCTGTATGGTGACGTTTCGGTTCAGTGTAGATAATACCATACATCATGAGTCATGTATTGTCATTGTAAATTGCAGTATGAGCCACAAAAATTGCAGTGCCACTCTTTCACTGTGTTGTGCAGAAATAGTTTCTAAACTATTGTCCATATTCTGTTTTCAGGTATTTTATTAGTAAACTGAGCCAATTTGTGCACATTCTTATATTTAGGTCTGACCAGATATATAAAAATAAAATCTGCTAATTAATGAAGTCACTTCAAGGCTCCATTGAACATGAACAGATTCCCCATATTTAAAAACATATTTCCAGGAAGAGAATGATCTCTTGAGTTTCTTCATCTAATACACACCATATGCTAGAGGACTTTAAAAAGACTGAAGTTTGCCTTTTTCCTCACATTCAAAGACTGTGTTCTTGGTCACAGACTGGGAGATTTTGGAAAGACTGAATCTGACAAGGTCATTAATTACAAGACGACAACTAGTTTGAGGGACTTTAAGCTTCATCTCCACACAACATTAAGAATCTACATCATCAGATTTAATATTTAGTGAGTTTATTTCACCTACACTATTTTTACTTTTCTTTGGAGTTTAGAGCACAAACCTCAACTGAATATAAGGTACCAATGGTGTCACCTTTAGAGGGTGCTAAAATGACTTTAAATTATTGATCTATAGGGGAAGAGCTGTAGCAAAAAAGAGCAAAGTAAACTTGTGAATCGTTGTTCCTCATCATCCACACCATTAAACTTCTCTACAGACACAACACACACCAAACAGGATTCTGTTGTTGGGTCTGATTTAATGCAACACCTGCCATCAGGTATTTAATTTGTGACATTTGCTTCCTGTTAGGAGCTGGAGAGAAAACACCTGTTGGTTATTGATGGTGTTCGTACGGCTGTTTCCGTGAGCAAAGGCTTTAAAACTTATGATAATAAACAGGTTTTATTGTGTTGGAACGTCAACACAGACAGCTCAGAGTATTACGACCAACTCTGACCAAACGATCCAGCCTAAACTCCATCAAAATGCTAATGATTTTATTCCGACAGTGAAAAATTTGTCAGAACCAACTAAAACAGTCATCCAGTGTTCTGCTGTCCAGAACCACTTAGGTACCGCACCTTAGTCTGTTAATATAGGGAAAAGCCTGCCATCAGTTTGTCAGTTTATAAACCACAGGTGGAAAATATTGAATGTCAGAGTTACTTGGACTAGCAGAGCACACATTGCTCACAACTGGAGCAGCTTGTTTGGGAATGCCCAAAGTAATTTTGCAGAATGACCGACTGAAACGAGAGCCAGTCTGAAATGTGGAGTTCAGATTCTTGGACTGCGTTAAACGGAGCTTAATGGCACATAATGAGAACACATTTCCTTAACAATTAGCACTAAACTGTTTGATTTTTTTTCCCCCTTTCCTTGTCTGTTCGGTGGTGCAGTCTGCTCTGGGCATGATGCAAATGGTGGAGGACACGCTCATTGAACACGCTCATACGAAGCCCCTCCTCCCAAGCCAGCTGATTCGCTACCGAGAGGTGCAGGTTCCAGACGGTAGGTAGTGTTCTCCCGCACATCACGTACACACAGCTGTTAACACTCTACATTATTATCTGCCGCTCATGCCGGTCTCCACGGCAACCATGCAGAAGGGTCCTCACTCAGCACTCTCGTCTTCGTCATCACTGACCGTGTGTTACGTTTGTACCGACTTGATTCAATTCGCATTCCGTCTGAGGAACATAATGGTCAGTGAATGGAAATGGACGTCACTGGACACCTGAATGCGTACACGTAAAAGCACAGCACCTGCACCTCTGACCGCTCTGATTACATTAGGAAAGTCAAGTGATGTGGAGAGGAAAAGCAGAGCTGTACAGGACCACCTGGAGACATCCTGTATCCCGCCGAGGGTTTTTCCAGGCTCAACTCCAGGCTGCCAGTCAGACGCAGAGCAGACATACAGCAGGACGACGTAAAGGATGTAAACACAGAATGACTGACTGTCGGGGAGGGTTTCCAACAAATACATTTACTCTGAAAGCTTCGGCCAAAGGTTCACATAAATCAGCGGTCCTCCTCGTGTTTCTTTGTCAACATTCGGATGTAATCCAACAGAAAGCACTGTCTGTTTGAAACCTCATATCACTCCTAAAAAATTAGTAGCTCTCGGTGTCTGGTAATTCTCAAATGAATATTACTCAGGAATCTCAGTTAATTTTTGATTTCCAAAATGCTTCTGGATGCAGTTAGACAGATGTACAACCAGGACTGGGCAGTGTAACAACGACACCGGTGATTATAATCATGTAGTTTTCCCTCAATATAAATTTATCAAATATTTGATCACACTTGGATGCAATTTTTTAGAAAATATCTACCTCAGAGGTTAAATCTTACATACTTTAATAAAATTGGAAAATATAAGGAAAAAGTGCTGGTTAGCTGATGTTTTCAGTGCGTGTGATTAAGTGTTATTACACATATTAATTTATGTTCATTTGTAATATAGATCTTTTTCTAGAAAGAACCTGAGAAGTGAATGTATTGAAATGTGCACACAGTGTATTTTTGTGTGATTTTTAAAGTAGATCTGGTAGTTCTGAGTAAAACCATTTTCTCATTAATTCTTAATATTTCACATTTAACCCAAGACTGTATCTCAGAAACTGCAGCCAACCAGCATTTTTGATGTCATTTTTCTTTTTGAGTGACTCAAACTTGGTAAAGTTTCACTACTTTTATTCTGGAGGTATATTTACTTGTAGACCAGTGTCATTGTTCAGTATCATTGAATGTTACATTACACATGCAGGCCAGTTAGGGGTTGTAGTAGGAGAGTGTAGTCTATTCTGCTTCACAACTAAAGAAAAAGAAGGCAGTATCATAATATATTATTTATAGAGCTGAAGTCCTCCTGTGCCTATAGGACAAATCTTTGGAAAAATGACAGTCAATGGCAAACTATATACAGTATATATGTGTGTGTGT
>JAPQRQ010000008.1:27302490-27325660 GCA_037367365.1 Apogon talboti | reverse complement strand
ATGGACAAAAATATTGGGACACATCATGTCTACAGCTGTAAGATGTCCTGTTCATGATGATTTGAGATAAAAACATCCATATTAATAATCAATGATATTTATCACAAGATAAAAGTATATTATGACATTTGTCATTATTGTTTTGTATCCAAGACCCGTTAGAAAAGAAACACCTGAATTCAATGTGTCCACATACTTTTGTCCATATTGTGTATGACTTATGCTATAAGACAAATGATATGACAAATAAACAAATCTGATCTAAGTGCTTTTAGACACCATATAAATGGTATGGATAAAGCAGGACGTTGGTGTAAAAAGCCCCTAAAATTAGTACATATTCTTACATTAACTGATTAGTCTAAGCTTTACCAACAAGGATTTACTTTTACACCCAACTGAAAACTGTACAAAAATAATAAACATGGAAACTAATGACGGGTCCACATCTTCATTTTACTAAACTCTGTCCATGTAACAACACAAAAACAACTAAGACAAAACCCTAGTAGTTGTTGTCCAACCTGTGGACACCGTGGATAACACTGGACTCAGCAGACGCAGAGGGTTTAGTCTGTATTGAAGGTGAAAAAAAAAACGTATCACAAAACTGCTGCATCATTCTGTTTCCAATCAAGGCAATTATTCGATGTAAAAAAGCAAAACTTTTACTTTCTGAGTCTCAGGAGGTTAAAGTGTATTTATTAAACTCTAACAGCACATAAAGGGTTAAAAACAATCTTAATTTGACCAATTATGGATTAATCTTTGCAACAGTAAACGTTGATCTCCTAAACTGAGACCTGATTTTGCAGCTAATTTTACTAAACTGGTTTTAATCTCTAGGTTTAATCTGTGTTTTCAACTGAACTCAATGAGGGACCAATGAGAGGAATTCAGTTCCATTTCTAAGACATACAAGTGCACTACTGTATAATAATGTACAGAGATACTGTATTAAACAGACATATTACTCATAAACAAGGTAACAGTCACGCATTTACTCTTTAAAGACTAAACTGGGAGCTTTAATATGAGAACAATTTAAGTTGTAAACAGTAGTAGGTACCAATGAATGTGTTGCATATTAAAAATGTCTTCCAGATGTCGGCTTAAGTGGATGTTCCTCCTGAGCGCTGACGTTTGGAATCACTGTGATTTTAACACATCTAGTCTAGTTGCACAGTCGGGCTGTGAAGTGGCGTCACTACAGTTGCTGAGTCACAGTGAAAGTGGGACATGGTTCAAGAAGCACAGAATGCTTCCATCACTTGAAAGGTGGCGATAAGTGCGCTGCAGCCGGTCGTGGGCCGCTGGCGGGGGGGATTATGGGTAGAGCTGCCCCACAGTCTCAAAGTCGTCATTTCAGAACGTGCGCTGCATTAAGGCAAACAGCGAGATTTTCATAAGCCCTCAGAGGAAACCGGGGCGACGAAACCAAACTGGAACATCTCTAACGCCAACATTTACATTAGCCGCCAGAGCGAGTGTAAAAGCGGCGGCAGCTTTTCTAAAATCAGTCTCGGCCCCGCTGGTTATTCTGGGGCTGTGGCTCTTTGCAGTCTGACTTTATTGAGCCGCTTTTGTGCAGCCTGTTACCCATAAGTACTTGCCACAAACTGTGTACAATCCCGGCCCTGTTTGGAGCTCTTCTACAGCTGAGCACATTTAGCAGTAGGACCTGAGGCCCCTCTGGTCTGACGGCACTGCTCCTGGACACTTACTGACGACTGGGTCCAGCCGGGCAAAAGGCACTTGGCACTTCTCAAAGGAAACATCAGACTTTTATTTGTAAAAGCAGCTCAGAACACAGGTTACCCAGGGTTCTGCTGTAGCGCACCTGTGTTTGCCTCCTGGACTCACTATGGCGGCCGGTAATGGAATGACACGGCTGGAACCTCTTCTACCTTCTCGCTAAATAACCTGCTAAACCCTGGGCTGTTTGTTTCTAGTGGGAATCATTTCAATGTAACACAAAACGATGGAGTATCCGATAGCAGACGCTTCATTCTAGAACTATTTTACAGACTTTGAAAACAGATTTTTAACTATATGAACACAGCACGTTTTTATATTTGAGATTTGATATTTCACTGTATTTTTTTAATATATTGTGTTGTCAAGAGTCATGCAACGAAAATTTTGTTCTAGTGCACTGTTTCTCTTGCATGTGTCCTGGAATGACAATAAAGCTAGCTACCAACCTGTCCATCCACATTAAACCAAGTAAGGCAAGACAAAATTCATATACATCGCTTCATAACGGGACAATTTATTTCTGCTCTTCTTTGTCTTGTTCAGTGACTTTTAACAATAGAGACTTGTACTGTTGGATCTGCTTAGTGTTAGCGCTGTAAAGTTTCTCTCATTGGTCGGTTTTATTATTTATTCATGACATACGCTGGTCTCAGACTGTTCAGTTTTTGAGTTTTGCTGATTTAAGTTCTTGTTACAGTTGTGTTATTTTCGGACAAGTGGTTTTGTTGAGCATTTCGCTGACGTTCTGGTTACGTGGATGTATAGCATGTGTATTTTGCTACAATTGTCGCATAGCATTGCCATGGCAACACAGACAGTACTGTGGGCAACTAGGCTTAAGAGGCTACGCGTTACGGTGGGATCTGGGTCGGCCCCCTTAATGGCCGCTGGCTGGATGAAGAGCTGAGCAATTCATTTGAGCCGCTGGCAGCAGATTCCATAATTAATGTAATTAAAAATGAAGAGTGAGAAAGGAGGGGGGCGGGGGGGGTAAAAAAGCACAGAGGGGAAAAGTGCAAGTGCAGCTCCTCAGTAGTGGGCATGCACACACTGTTCCAGCTGGCTTGTTTACTCTCTCTGGGCAGAGTATGAGTAAAGGAGGAGCAGCAAGGACACGCCGCCCTTAGAGTTATATCGCCAGTTAAATTAGCATGACAGGCTGGCTTTGGCTCTGCAGCAGGAGGAGGTGGGAGTACAGCCACAACGGCATACACACAGCTACTCCGCACTGACTTTTGGCAACACTGCAGCCCACAAAGAGCAAACAGTCCAAAGCTAGGGTTAATAGAAAAGGTGATCTGTGGCTCCGAGTCAACCCCACCCCCTGTGATCCCCATGTGATCCAGGCAGGGGTGCCACCGCGGGAGCCGCACATGAGTAATGCCCGTCAAGCCCCGAGAAATGAGCTGGCCTCAGCAGTAACCCTGAGAAAATAAGTACCTCCCTGTCTGTACCTGTCCCGCCGCCGTCCCTCCATCAGCCCGACCGACGCAGGCCTGTCATCTCAGTGTTGCCAGATTGCTATTATTCTGACACCTAATTAAAGCTGCCGCAAACAGCGCGGCCTGTGAAGCTGAGCCGCCGAAATTAGACTCTGAAGCAAAAGGAATACAGAAATTTGGACTAAACACAGCGCGCAAGAAGCAATTGTCTTGTCTGTGCAACATGCAAACTAAATATTAGCCGGTCTCTTATCTGTAGAGCTATAATAAAGAACGCGGGGCTGGAATAAAAATGGTACACTGCAGCAATGATGCAGCAAAACAGACAGCGCTGTACTCCCCACTTTGAAATGCCCAGAGTGTCCTGCAGCGGCAGACGACGACTCTTCAAACACAGGTTGAAAATCTATCCCCCTACCTGTATTAGTCAGTCTTATTATTCATCAACACAAATGATAACGAGGGTCAAGTCCAGAATACAGACCACGAATAGGCATCACAGAAACTATATATGACAATTCAGTTAAATGTTCTGTAATGTTCACAAATAAATGGTTTATACTGATAATATGTGACATTTCTGGACTTAAACACCTAAAACAGATAGGCCTAGGTTGTATATTTGACTTACAACTTACATTATATCAAATTTAGATAAGTCTAAGTCTGTTTATTCACTCTAATAGCACATGCCTGTTTATGCGTCACATCCTCTATATGAGGTTGCTATTAATGTTAAATGTGACTTGCAGACTTCACCAGATGTAAGTGTTTTTATCTGAATGAACCTGTAAGCTCTTTTATTGACTTATAGTACTGTGTAAAAGTTTTAGACCACCTTTAGCCTCGTTTTTCCAAGGTTGTGATGAAAAAATATATTTCTCAGTCTTTTTTTCTTCAGGTACAACAATAAAATACAGGTAATATGAGAACAGTATTAAACAGACTCTTACACACACACACACACACACACACACACACACACACACAAAACACAGAACTAAAGGGTTCCTAAAGGCTGCAGCCTAAATAATATAAAATTTCTGTCATGGAGAAAAACAACAGAAAATTAATATAGTAAACATCATACTGTATGGATAAATGGATTAAAAATCACACTAAATACCTGACACTTTGGTTTTTAGGAGCTTTTTTTTATCCCTTGTTAACCTGATTGTATCTTAACAGAGACTGAAAATTGTACATGTGTGGACACTTTTTGCTAAAACAAATCTGCTGCAATTGTTTGGGAGATGTTTAGAGACAGAAAATACATTCTGTGTGTTGAAAATAACCATAGTATACTTCAGATTTATTTTTCTTCTTTTGCTTGGATCTGTATAATTGTACATAATCTACAGAATTGCACTGTTCTGTGTCAGTCACACTCATTTTCCTGTCAGTATCCATTTGCAGTGACAATAAAACACTGCAGTAAAGAGTGATTTGTGACTCTATAATATAAATGAATGTGAAATGAGATACACTGTTCCATCGTCACATGATATTCTGTATATATATTGTATATTCTACAAACCTAATGCAGACGTGGACCACAATATAATATCATTCATGCATATTAGTTTAAAAAGACCTTTTAAATTGTTCACATTTACATTTTCTATTTTGCAGCATGCATAATTAATTAAAAAATTTGCACAGTGTGGGAGTATGTCACTCAAAATTGGGATCGAGCATTGCAATATTAAAGTTCTATGTCAATTTAGAAAACACAGCATCAGTTTGTCATTAAAAGTTCATTTTGTCTTGTGCTTTAGGCCGTACCTGCTGGATATAAATGTTTTTTATCTACAGCCATTTGACTCAGCCTTCCAAGAATTAGGGGATGGAAAAACAATATGACCTCGGTATAAACTATTTCCTCAGTGAATTTACAGAAAATGTGCTAAATCGAGTCTGGAAATGAAATCTATACTGAGGTGTCAGACTTTGGACGTAGTGAACGTTCCTCATGCCAGACATTATGAGCATCTGCAGAGAGTAACCTGCGAGTTCCAAACGCTCCTCTGCACAGACGGGAAATGTCACGATGCACGGTTCCACCGCTGCCTTAATGTGATGTTCAAGTCGGCGGAGGACAGCCGCGATTTCACGGATTCATCAGCGGAGCGGCGGCGTCACTCCGCTCATCTCCTCCGCTCTGGCAGACTTTGATGAGCTGTACTGCCGGCTTCTCGCGTGACCCACTTTCACTCCCACTCCTGTCTCCCAGACACATCCGGCATCTCTCCCCGGCTCCCCTGCCACCTCTGTCTGACGCTTACTAATGGGATTAGAAAAGAGCCTTGCAGGTAAACTCAACAGGCTCCGTGCATATCGCCGACCACTGCTCCATTTCTGTTCACTCACGGAGACGTCAAGCTGCTATGGGAGGAATTAACCTTTTGTTTTCACAGCTCAAATGCTACAAATCACTTGACTCACATCTTTTCCTGGTTTTACCACTGAGTTGAAATCTTCTGTATGTCATCTAGACTGACGACAAAGAAATAAAGCTACCCACAGCTGAATCAAACGTAACACAAGCCCCCAAGTGCTTATGCAAAGGCTGCAATAAACGATGAGTGATGGCAGCAGAAGCCTGCTGTGTCATCCTCTAAGGTCATAATCACTAAGCACATCACCCACAAGGAAGTTCCCCTTGAAAATAAACCACTGCCTCATCCATCTCAGTGCTCTAGTGCTGCGTGCCAAACCACCTGAGTATTCAAGCACATGACAAAGAAGTCCAAACGCTGGGTGTCAGGAGTGGCTGATAGGCTTAAGGGTAAATATTTTACATCCTGGGCCACAAATTCTCATTGGCTGTTACAAAAAAAGGAAGGCCAAGAATAACTCACCACAGAGCAATTCTAATGATGTGGCCCAGTGTAAGAAAACACTGATGCAATATGTCTCAAACATGACTTGAAAAGCTGCTGTGAGAAAACAGAAACTCCATTCATAACATGTCTCTGGGCCACAACATGTGACACACAACACAGCACCGGCAGATAGCATAAACATGTTTGTGCACCCAGAATACATTTCCATTTCATTTAGCTGCAGTTAACACACTCAACTAGAAATACGGTTGTTTCTGGAAAATAAAACCAAAACATCCATCATTTTTTGCCTGTGTGTGACATTTAGCTTGGAGATCTTTCTTTCCAGTACAATTTCTACACTACAGTCTTTACAAACAGCATAAAACCATAGAAAACTGAGAAACTTTCAATGCACCCCTTATTCTTACAGATTTGTTCCAACAGGCTATAGAACTGACTTCCTTTTACCATGTTGCCAGGCAACGAGTGAGGCATGGCCTTTCCTGAGAGTCACTGAACTACTACACATACTGATGCAAACATCGTTTCTACATCTGTAGTTCGAAGTTTCGATTTGACAAAACCTGACCATGGTTCAACACAAATGTGACCAACTGAAAAGACAACAGTACGCCATGTGTAAATGTCAGAGCTCGTCCAAAATACAGGAACCATCCATTATAACACAACAACATATTAACTTTCTATGAACTCCCAACATCAAACAGATTTCATCAGGCTCTTCGTAAAAAAGTCAGGTTTAACCGAATTAATAGAAGTTTATTTCTCAGACGACCCAGATATCTATGAGTAGAAATCTCAAGTAGGTAACTGGAGCACACAGCGTGGTGTATTATTTTAAAACCGATTCAAATACTGTCAGCACATCCAGTGCACCTGCCAAACACACACTGCAGCACCTCGGCTACACTGCACCAACTTAACAAAACATACGTTCAATTCATTTTAAAGATGTTCTAGAACAAGTTACGATTTTATTGGTGACAAACGAAAAATACAGTATGAGTGGTAGACAAATTAAAAAAAACCTTAATAATTCACCATCTAATGTATTCTTGGGGTCCGTTACACTTCTTCAATACATTTCTTTATTTAATGACAAGCTTTAGTGCTGTTTAAGAGTGTGTTCACAGCCAATTAACAGGACTTAAAAAAAAACATAAATTCACCTTAAATAACCACGAATGAGCCATGTACTCATCATCAGTTCATCAGATACAAAAGCTTATTTACTGAAGAGGAAGTTAGTAAAGAAGAGCTCAACCTTCTACTTCGGGTGCCAAAATGAGTGACAGCGCAGCCTTGGTCTCTATAAATATACATGAACCTGTTTACCAGCGGGCCCAGGCCTCCAGTGGACTAACATTGTCTTAGGTCTGCTCCGGTCTCAAATTGCAACTTCTCTCTCTTTGAGACTGAAATGTCGGTGGCCCAGTGCCTGATGGGTAAAGCTGGTCACAAAGGTGAACTCTGAGAAGTTGGAAAATTCACTGGTTTTGACGCAGCGTAGAGACAATTCCACTAAGGAGGAGAGGTGGTGTTGGTCACACTAAAAGGTTATTAAACAAAGTCATGACCTGTGACTTGAGATGTGATATTTTGTCTCAGTTCTGATACGTTCTCTAGAGTACAGACGGATGCTGTTCGTAGAATTAAAACTCTACATTCCATTAAAGAATGGACTGTTTCCACTGTAGATTATTTAGTATTTTACAAAGCAATGCTCACCTGCCTACAATACTCACAACCCATGCACCTTATTTTTAACTTTACCTTGTATATAACATTTATTATACTTATTATATCCTACAAGTTCACTGCACAACCGGTGTAATGACAATAAAGCCCATTCTATGTATATATTATGTTGTACATTTTTCTTATCTGTAGTATAGTTGGCTTTTTGTATATTTAAGTAGTATTTTAGTAGTATTTGTATATTTAATATTTTATCGCTGCAGTTTTTGCATATTGACAATATTTTTCAGTATTTTGGTTGATATTTATATATGGTCTTTTTTTGCACTTTAAGTGTTTGCTGCTAAACAGGTCTTCATTGTTCCTGTAACAATGGCAATAAAGACATATTCTATTCTATGCTATTCTATAATGACTGCTACCTGGTTTGGGAAATTGACAATGAACATTAATTTAATAGTAAAATACCATAAATTCAAGTAATCTCCTTTAAACAATAGTCAACACTAATCATAAAGGCAGTAATGAGGTAAGTATCTCCAGCTCAGCATGTCACATCAGTTTAAAGCCTGCATTAGCATTTCTCTTAAGAACCTGTAATTATGTTTTTCGCAAAAAAAAAAAAAAAAAAAACTACAGTTGCTTCTATATCTACTATATTTGATGCCTTTTATATTTGACGCAAATCAAGCCACATTGTTAAATGAAGCGATGTTTACAGTTGGTTACAACTCTGGTGGAAAGATTCGGTTGACTGATAAAAGGTTTTTAAAGGCTGATAAAATAACGATCATTTGGAAGCAGAAACCACCCTGACCCACATCAACAAACCCTGACATTAAAAACACATCAAGCTCGTCCAAAATGGACTATTTTGACCCAATTAAAGTATTGAGCTGTAACATAAGTCAAAGTAATAAATAAAATAAATAAATCACTTCTCCACACAGGACATCAGACTCAAAGCAATAATAAATGTGGGAATGAGGATCAAACCTGCTGTAAAAGTGGGAGCAATTTTTATCTTTTGGGTTATGTTATTGCTTTTCCTCAAAGTCTCTCAAATATTAGCTACTATCTGATACAACTTCACGGATAGACAGTAGAGAAAATGTCCAATCCATGTTATTAAATGCTTTTTTAAGTTGAAAAAAGCAGTATGAAATCTTGAAAGAGATACAAAATGACACAATCTGTTTTCTTCACTGAAATTAGAGACTGGACATCTGTAAAAACCAAAACACAAGACGAAGACCTGACAGTCTTTGAGCTGTATCTTGAATATTATTCTGTCAAAACTATGAGGACAGGACAGTGTTTGACTGGTGGGACAAACTCTAAAGCAGGCGTGTCAAATTCACATTAGTTCAAGGGCCACATACAGCATAATTTCATCTCAAGTGGGCCGGACCAGTAAAATAATAACATAACAACTAATACTGAAATAATAATAAAAAATATTAATAATTATAAATCCAAATTATTCTGTTTTATTTTAAAAAATGCTTACATTTACAAACTATCATTTCACAAAAAAGTGAATAATCTGAAGAAATATGAATAACATGAACAACCAGAAATTTGTTAAGGTAAATAAGTGCAATTTTAACATAACTGTGCCTCATCTTATCATTTACACGTGCATTACAGATCACAATGGATCTATAAAAAGGTACAAAACTTTTAGTAACAGATAGAATATTGTTAAAATTCTGTCGGTTAGATATTAATCTTCTGTGTATAAATTAATCCCATGGGCCAGATTGGAACCTTAGGCATGCCAGTTTTAGCCAATGGGCCATATGTTTGATGCCCCTGCTCTAAAGTGTGCAGCACAAACCGAATACTCCCAGCTGTGTATGATGTGTGTTAACCAGATGAGTCATAGCTGGTGTTTGGGAATAATTGAAGCCCCCGTCACTCTGACGTGGCAGGATAATTGAAGCAGCCACTTCTCTAAACCTCCGCTGGTCAATCAGCTCGGAGCTGGGCTGTCTAACAAACCAGCGCCCTTGTGTTCGTCGCCAGGTTGAGGAGGAATATTTATTTACCCAGATCACTACAGAACCTATGTTGCCTCTGCTGTAAATAAACATGCACTCAGGCAGGACAAACTCAATAGCACTTAGAGGTTAGTGTACAGTTACAGGCAGGAGCTGCAGAGAGCCTTCACAGAGGAACTTCAGCCGTCCATTTTCATAGAACGGCCTCTAAAATGCATCAGTACTGACAACTACTGGAAGATGAACACTTAGGCCTGGGGAGTTTCACACTCTCTGGATTAATGAAGTTTTTGTTTTTTTCCTAAATTACAAAATAGGACCAACAGCCCTGTATCTCACCAAGAATCAACAAGTTGAATGTGTGAGGTTGTCAGATTCTGTTCTATGTTAGAGTCCTGTGGTCTGGATGCAGGACATCAGTCTCCCAATAGAAGTGGGTGGTACTTTCACTGTAAGAAAACTCAACTAATTAAATCAAAGTCCATTTATGACTTCCTATCAGTGATCAATAGTCACTATATTGATATCTCTAACCATTTCCATGTTATAAGTCATCAAAATATGGACCATTATAAGTAAAGGCACATTGGTAATATTTCAAAAAACCCATCAAAAATGAAAAAAAAAAAATCTAAATATCTCAAAGCTGTGTCCTAAGGAAGGTACATGAAATGAAATGAATCTAACCAGTAGTTTTGTAAGATGTTTTTCTGCTTCATCTCGACAGCTTTTACTGTGTTTTTCAATTGATTATGTACTTTATCTGAAGCACTTATGTTACAAATAATGCATGTTGATGACCTTTAAGATATGTTTTTTGATATAATATGATATGTATTCATTTTGTTACATTTTTTCCATATGGTTTTGATAAATTATTTTTGAATTATGTTTTATAAATACAAAACAGGAATCATTGAACTGACCGACAATTAAAAAATATCTGAATTTGTATGAAATAATCCAAAACTACGGCAATCACACGTTACACAACAACTTTGTAGAGCAACATATACATTTACTGAAAATTCCTGGAGTGGAAATTCATTCATTTAATCATTTTCTAAGGTGCAAAGGTCTGGGGAAGTTCATGACATGGCTGACATATACAAACAACCACTGGTGGTCACATTCACACCTATGACCATTTTAGATAGACCGGTTAACCCATTAAGGTACATGTCTTTGGATGGAGCATGGATTATCTCAGGTACCCTGATGCTGACATGGTGAGAACATGGGATGGAATCCAGGACCTTCTGTCTGTGACAGTGTTAACCACTGCACTCTAATGCCGCCTTAGGTATGGAAATTTTGCATCATGATGCAAATATAATCAAATTGAAACATGGGGCCAGTGATTATTCAGAGTTCTGCAGAAGAATTGATTTTTTGTTTTTGTGTGGAGATTGCTCGCATAGATATGGGCTTTGAAAAGATGCAGCTGTTTATATAAAAGGCTGTTAATGTGTGATTTCTGAAAGCTCTTGATATGCAGAGTGATGTAGAAAACTGAGGAGATGATACACTGGGAGGCATCGGGAATCACTGACCAGTGAATCATGAGGCTGGTGAAGATTCACACCTCTATTTTTTAAGTGTATATGATACTAACTTTGTGGAAAGCCACTTAAAATCTAACTGCAGCCAGGAAATGTTAATTTTAGAAGCTAACTAAAGCTACAGTATGTGCAGCTGCTAGATAACAGGAACTTACAATACATTTATCAACACTTGAGCACAACTTGGCAATGCTGTTGTGAAACTCGGTCTGCTTTAATCAGCCTTCTCTGTTAATGAGGAGTGAATCATCTGCAGCAGACCAGAGAACATAAAGCTAAGCAGCTGCTTCTCCAGGTTGTCGTCATGTCTAAGCCTCCAGTTTATCATCAGCCCAATCTTTATCCTCTGAGATGCAACCCACCCAGTTTGGGAAAGACGATGAGGTATTCTGCATTGCATTGTGGGCAGGCCACGCGTGCCGTGCTGTTGCCTCGCTGCTTCTCGTCCACCCAGCGCTGCAGACAGGCCTGATGAACCCACTTGGTGGAGCCGCGGCAGCGACACGGACGCACCCACTCTGCTGTGCGGTCATCCTCATCTGTGGCGAAGCACACCCAGCAGCTCCTAAAACAAACACACACACCCACAGGTGGGATCAAAAATGAAACAAACACACCCTGATGAATGCAAATAGGCCGCAGGGTTCGAAATGAACGACTATCAATTCCTACAGAGAATTTTACACATAAATATCACTTTCAAGTGTTTATCCAATGACGGTCAAACCTGTTCATCCTACCACTGATGCCTGGTTGTTTGTTTGCGAGAACAGAGTTTGGAAGCTGGATAATCTAAGCAAAACTAATGTAATCTTTCACAGCCTCTTTGAGCCTTTTGGCTGCAGTCAGCAACACAAAGTCACAACAAACATGAGGCGAAGCGTTTGGCTTAGATCAGGCTTATTTGCAGCTCTTACAGTGGAAAGTGTTGGCGGGGCCATTTTTCAGCATTTGGGGAAACAAAGGTAGAGGTAGTGATCAAAGTGTCTCAAATAACTCCAGACTAAAAGGGCTCGATGGAACCCACACACCCACACTCCACTCCTGGCTAGTGACTCTGCATGAAATCAGCCAAGATCAATATATAAACCCTATAGGCAAACAAGCGGTAATGCTGACTGCCTGTCAAGCAGAGCCGACAGCACCGCAGGAACTGTTCGACACACAAAGAGACCTGCCATCTGGATGGAAGGAAAGCAATTAACAGATTATATTTCAGATCATATCACAACGACAGATTCAATTTCTTATTTAAATCAATACTTTTCTTTCACTTATACACTGGAAAGGGACCTCCAGTTCGTACATGTGCACTGTTTCTCATGCTTTGTACTCTGTATTCTTTTGACATCACCTCTGAGACAGGCTGTGCGATATGACTTGTTTCATTTTATGCTCGATTGTTTATTTTGTTGTGTCACAAATCACACGCACTTTTTGCATGAAGATGACACAAACACATGTAGAGGAGAGTGAAGGACCAGTCTGCACAAGACTTACTATCTATAAGCATTATGTCAGTATGTGGAGAATAACACTTTAACATTAATACATTTTGTATATTCTATATTTTGTTACATGCTTGACTGAAGACTTGCACATGAGTTTTTACATAAAATGAGAAAAATGTGAGTAAGTTGATCATATAGGTAAAAATAGGATAAGAACCAGGCTTTTCCACAGGGTGATTTAATACAGTTCAGTCACTGAATTTACAGAGAATGTGTTACATCCTGATACTATGTGTATGGTGATGTGGATATGCCTAAAATAAATGATTGCATACTATGGTGCTTGGCTGCAGCACTACAATGATATGTTGTGACATATTTCAGCTTCATGTGTGATTTGGATACTGTGTTTTTGGTCATATTTAGATTAAATATACAGGAGGCAAAATCACAGTAAAAAAAATAGAAGTTCACTCCTCTGGATCCAAAAAAATATAATTATAGATAACCTGAACACGTCTCACACCACTGTGGAAATGTGAAGCCATTCTTCCAAACTTCCTGGTAGACTCATGGAATAGAGAAGTGAGGCCCCTACCTGTCTGAAAACACATCAGTACACATAAGTAGTAAAATCCCTTTCCTTTCAGACCGCTAGAATTACAAAATGCTGAAATGTGATTATGGAATATTTGCTCAATGACGGCAAAATACTATCACACAGACTGCAGATTCCATCAGTCAGACTATTGGATATGAAATGAGCTAAACCAGCATATGACATTGTGGTCATATCACAAAAAAACATACTGTGGAATTATCACATGGTTACTTAAACTTAAATGACCCGGTGCATGGCCGTGAGGATGTAAACAGCTGGAATGTGCAGTGAATAAGCAGAGGGATGCAGTCAGGCTCCCTTGTGGAGACAAAGCTGCACCTGGCCTGAAGCCAAAACATACTTTAACATCCCCTCCCGCCTGCACACCTCCCATCACTACCCCCTTCCTCTCCTCCCACACACACAAGGAACTTCTGACTAAAGTGTTCTTCCACTTAAAAATGGAAACGATGCAAGAACAATCCACCTACTTCATCTTATTCCTCTTCACTTACAGGAACTGGGCCATTAGTATGTTTGGCCTGTCAGCTACACTATCCTCCAATTAATTGGACTCCTTTTGTGAAGTATACACCGCTCCGCCGGCCTCCTCCGCTCTGTGTCTGTCCAACATCTGGGAGGTAATTTGATCTCCAACTTCCCTGACCTTACCACAGTACATCTCTGACTGCGACATTATATTGCCTTTTCATAATTAATCAGCAGTATGCCGCTGAGTAGAAACCTCACCACTCCGCATTTCTCTGCATGTGGCTCGTGAATCTAGACCAATGACGTACTCGTTCTAGCTAATAGACACCAAAACAAGTCGACAGAAGTTAGACCTGAATTACCAATGTGAAACCAGCAACACCATTGATAAACATAACAGCAGGGTGATATTTCTGAGTGCTATACATCTAAAATTCAAACACGCCAGTTTTCTTTTAGACCTTGGCCTGGGACCTGCCTGTTGCTAGGAGATCGGCCCCCCCTCCCATCCTCAGGTGCCAACTGCAGCAGGCGTAGTAGACCCATTTGCAGAACGACTATCCATGTGTGACATTTACGTTCTCATTTTCATAATTACACTGCACCTTGAACAGTTGGCATTTCACTAGATGAATGAAACAATCATTAGTCTGCACACTGCTCCCATAAACCCCTGGCATAAATTCAGTGAGGGAAAAAAAAAAAGCAGACGGCAATATGAGGTTTCTGCTTTTGGACGGATATCTGGAGCATAATTCACTTCGGGACACATTTATATTTGTAATATAAGAGGAAGAGTTATGGGTATCACTGAGGAAGACGACTGACTGTGACAAATTACCTAGGATTAGTACAGATTATGAGAAATCCAGGTCAAACTCCATCCACAATTCAATCATGCTACAGGGTGATTCGACTAAAGCGGGCTGGGATCTGAAAAACACTATCTCTGACTGAGTTCAGACAATTAGCTGCCTGTGTCTGACCTGATAACACCTATCTACTGTCCCACTTTCCATCTTTGAAAAAAAAAAAAAGTATGCCTGGAATGGAGGAGACTTGCAGTTTTTTTCTCTCGCTAAGAACTAAGAAATGTTTTTGTTGCCACATGAGGAACACCAGAAATATCCATCTGTAACTCTTTAAGTTGCAGAATATTCCCAGAGTGAATAAAGCCTCTATGGTACTGGGGAATGGGAAATGTCTATCACATTAAATGACAAAAGTACTGTCTTGTTTACCATTGTTATCAAACTATTCTATGCGTTTCCTTATTTTTCCAATGTTTTTTGTACAATCCACAGCGTATTTAACTTTACTGACCAACCAGTCTCCTTGTTCTTTTTATACTGTGGATGAATATTATTTTGAAATATGTGTTTTCCAGTATTGTAGACCCCAGATGGGTGTCAGGATGATGCCATTTTATCATGATGTAATAAAATACTGCAAGAGTCAACTTAGCTTCTTCCTTCTACTACGTTTCAGAATGTACAGTGCATGTTTTTCTGTATTTATGGGCTGTAGCTCACCTGTCAAGAATCATCCCATCATGATAGTTGACGCTTGTGTTTTCTCTGCTAATGTGGTAACAAGGGAACAGAAACTCCTCTCAACAACACAACTGCTGGGGAGAGTTTTTGATTGTTTTTGTTGTTTTATCAATACTAGAAGTGAGTTGCAAGATACTATCGCTACGCTCATTCATATTTGAAGACTCTACAAATGAAATCCAACTACAAAAAAAACAGGTCCATTAGATGGGATGGGATGGGAGACTCGTTGCCATGGAAACACTACAGTCTTGTCTGGTTGCATTTGGTGTGAACTGGGACGGAATGGATTTAACTCACTTTTGGGGTAAATTCAACTTTATACTTTCATGATATATTGAAGTTACCATTTTTACTCAGAAGTGGCATGGTGAGTTTTTCTCCTGTATTCTCAGACGGGGTTGTCAAAAACTTGCTACAAATTTTATACATTGCACAATTTCAACTTGTATGTTCAAGGTTAGCTGTATGTTAAAGGTCCCCGTAAGGAAATGCGGCTGATGTTTTCTACCCATCGTAATAAACTCAGCATTTAGCACATTAGGAGCTCTGAGCTGCTATTGAAGGTGCTCGAGGACCAACACCAGATCTTCATCAGTACTTTGGTCAAGGGCATTGACAGGAGAACTAACCACCATCTAAACCACCAAAGAGCACCACTAACACTGTATTTAACACTGCTTTTTTTTTTCTTCCTTGGATCAGTAGAATATTGATATTTAGGTTTTCTGCATTTGCATCAAAATGACAAATGATACTAACAGGTTTCAAGTTATTACACAAACTATACAACGATTAAGGGGAATGATGACCATATCTTCACTGTGATATTATCCATGGATGTTTAATATTTAACAGCTCTGTAACTTACTCATACTCAATTTGAGCTGGAAAACAAAGCTTGGGCACCACACCTGAGCTGAAGAGCTGATAAACATCAGCCAACACTGAGAAGGACGCCCCAAAGATACTTATTTTTCCTAACTGAAATAGAATTTAGCATCTGTCTGGGATGTTTTCGAGAAAAGGTCACTTCAATCCTCACAGAACCCCTACAGAGGCAAGAGGTTGACTCAGCAAATTCCCATAGTGCAACATGTATATTTCAGCCCTGTTGCACCCACTGTTAAATAATGAATGTCAAATCTCTGGCCTTCTGTCATCGTCGTCCCAGGGTGTAGGTGTGCTCTGTTACTGGGCCCACAGTGCAGTAGAGGGAGGGGGGGTCCTCTGTCAAAACACTGTGGATGACAAACTTGGCGTATTTGCTCAGGTTGCTGCTTGCCTACAGTGGATGATTTTCCAATACTCCCCTGATGCTGAATAAAACATGACTATGCAGGAGAGGAGCCGTTGGGTCGAGGCGCTCAGGTGACACGGTCCACTAAAGGGCCAGGATGGACACATTAGGAAACACTAACCCTCCGTTCACACGCTCATCACTTGCGATAAAGCTGCCTGAAAGTATATCAAATTCAATCACGCAAAAATATGTTCTCTACACAGTGCTTCGGTAAAACAGCGTGGTTTCAAAGCAGAGATTGACTGTGAGGTAGAGGCAAAACAGTGGACAGATGTCTCCACAGAAACACAACAGTGGAGAACAAAACCCAGAGCTCTCTTATAGATTCACTGGCTCCTATTCCTGTAACCCAGCCCCACAGCATGACAGGACCTAATACAACAGCACCGAAATGCTATCCTCGGTGCGAAACCTTAATCTCCTGCTTGCTGTTGCCTCAGCCCTGTTATACAGAACACTCAGGCAGATAAGCCTGTGCTGCACATGGACAAAATGGATACAGGAGATCATGAAGCCTATTTCTGTGCATTCTGAATTTCTTGGACGCCTTCTGCCTGGTTAAATTTTTTTTGTTTTTAAAGTATCAAAACTTGACTAAGAGCCAATGTTAACATAGGAGACACTTGTTTGTGATTATGTAATGTATTCACAACACTAATCCAAGAAAAGACCTAGTAGTCTTACACAGTTATGTATTATGTATGGATTTACACTAGGGCTGCCAATACTGGAAAAAAAACTGACATTGAATCTTTATCGCAATATTAAAAAATATAGGAATTCTTCAAGAAAACTTGAGGTGCTCTGTTTGAAAAGATATGACTAGAAAATAGACAGAACAATTACGTTAAATTATTACTGAAATGTTACTTTTACAGAGAATGATTCTTTGAGTGTGAACCAATAACAAAGTTATTTCACAGTTTTGAGAAATTTTGATTTTTTATAAATTTTTGAAACATTAAAAATTTGCCTTTACTTATAATGGTCCATGATTTGATGGATTATGACATGGAAATTGTTACAGACATCAATATATAGTTACTACTGAGCACTGATAGAAGTCATATTTGGACTTTGATTTAATTATTTGATTTCTCCAGTGAAAATACCACCCACTTCTATTTATGAGATTGATCTCCAGCATCAAGACCACAGGACTCTACAACCTGACAACCTCACAAATTCAACTTGGTATTGATTCCTGATAGAACATGCCGGTGACCTACAGGGCCATCGGTCCGATTTTTTTAGGTTGTGGTCGAATTAGCAGTCAAACTACATGATTACAGTCAGATGTGGCTTTGGTTCGTGTCAGGAGCAGATGAACATCGGGCGTGTTGAAAAACATCTCATATAGTGTGAGATCTTGGATGACAACCAACACCGTATCTGGGATGCCTCACAACATTCTGAAAGAAAGTCTAGGATGTTTAAATTCTTTACAATGGGTACAGATATGTCTGTGACAGTGACAAAAAGGAGAACAGTTGTAAACATGAAGCAGGGATCACTGATTTCCCCACCAGGTCAGTTTGAAAATTGGCTTTTTAGTTTTGTTTTTCAAGGTTTTCCCACACAGAGTGTCCACTACAAAGAGTACAGAGGCATTAATTAAGTATGAGTTTACCTTTTTCAGCTGTCAGTGTTTATGTGGCAGAGAATTAATAACTGTATCTATACTTATCAATACACACTGCATGACTGAACTCAAATTCACTTGTAACACTTGCAAACACCTTCAACATCACATACAGTAGGTCATAATTAAAAATATTGTGTAGTCTGACTCATTGCTATGATGTGTCTTTATCACAATGTTGCTGAAATGATACAGTATATGGTGTGGCTCCAACTTGATTAAGTATGACATCATGGAGTCATAAAACTCTCTTCCAGGTCCAAACAGTCAACAGCGGAGCCTATATGCTTGTGCCTCCTTTAATGAAACACCAGTTTAGACTTCAGAAAGGGCTAAATTCACTTCACGCAAATACAATTACTTCTCATAGTCAGTGTTTTACCTGCAGTAAAGATCATAATGTTAAGTGTCCTCAATACTGTGTAAACTCCTGTTCTGTTTACAGCAATGCGTCACTTTACTTCCTGCTCAGCTGTGTATCGACACAAATCATAACTTCATTTTCATTTCCCCTGAGCTGAATAGCACAGATAGACAAATGAAATGACGTGTGATGATGTGAACACCTTACAACAGCTTTATTCTATATCAAGGGGATCCATTAACAGATGGTTTGACTGAAACAGAGGGACTTTATGTTAGCTAGCTCAGGCGCTAACACTGGCACCAACTTTACTTATAATGCTCATCCACGTCCTTTGCTCTTTACAGTTACATACAAAGTGGTAGAATGACAAGTAGATGCATTATATAGACTCGGGGACATAGTATTGTAACAGATTGAATGAATGTGATGAACAAAAGTGGACCTGGAAACAGGAAGTGACATCATGGCTTAACAATTGGATTTACACAACAAAATTAAGCTGAGCCTGCAGGTATATGGTGAACAATTCTCTGATCTCTGCCAAAACCACAGTCTTTTCCACCGCCTGGAAAACTTGGGAAGGTGTCCATGAAAATGTCCTTGAAAAACATTAGATCTGATGATGGCTATTTGCCTGAACTGCTCTGCACCAAGGTGACCTGCCTTCTCCACCACTTATTTACATGTTAAACAGACAAACTCAAGTGGGGCTTTGCTGTTTCCACAGTGAGCTTTAATCCATCTAATGCTAAGTAACTGCTGTAAAACGTCAAGGGTAGAACAACGCTGTGTATTGTGCTTTTTCATTTCACATATTATTGTGGAAAACCATAAAAGCTGCCAGGATCAAAAGGCAAGTGAAGCATGAACTGTCCGACATATTACTTCACCATGTTAACAGTCTAAGAAAGTGCAGAACTGTGTCCAAGAGTTTGACAGGGGACGGAGGACTGATGATAACCCAACGGATGATGTGGTGATTGACAACTTGTACAAAGATAAGTGTGACAACATAGCTACGTCCTCATCATCTCACAAGTCAGGCTCCTGATCTTTAAACGGTGCATAAGACGCCCCACAAAGGCTCCTTTCACTCAGCGGCGGTCACGTGACTGTGGGAAAACTGGAGGTTCCTCCACACAAAGGCAGGGCGCAGGAGCACCGGAATCTGGCCCACAAAGATCCTAAAGGGAGTTTAAGGCCACGCAGGGGGGTTCCTGTGTCTGACCGGGTCTACTAAATCACAAACTAGTCTCATCTTAGTCGGTCAATAATAACAAAGGACGTTCTGCGCTCCCTGGCCTGCTTCTGATAAACAGTCTGCTGCAGGAAAACATCAGCTGACATAAAGTCAACAAGGAAATATTCAATAAGGCTTTCCGTACAATATTTATTCATTGGGATGTGTCACTTCAATAAATAAAACCTGCAACAGACTTAGTAAAATTCCTTATGTGATGTTATCTAAAATAAAAAATATATATATTATATGACAATATTGTGATCTGTAAAATCTGGAATAGTTTATTCTTTTACAGGTAAATAAATATGGTTTTAATGGACACAACATGGTCCAAAATCATAAAAAATATCTTTGCATTAAGTTTCTCCATTGTGTTTCCTCAACAGCCGGCTGACTCATGACTCACTCATGCTAATCTAATTTGTGTACTTCCACTTCATGCAGTACAAGGATCTGTGACCTTTGTTTTACAGGAACACGTGTACACACAAGTCCAGAAACAGGCTTATGTTTACGCTTTCACTAGCTCCCAAAAATAACACTGACAGCTGCTGGGTTTATGAGTTGAAAGCCACTAAACTTCACGGGTCACTTTTTAATATCCATACGTAATGTTTGTCTTTAAGGCCAGCGATTTTCTGTATTTTGATCATTGTTTAATTCAACATAGAGATAAAAACTTAACTTATAAATGGTGCTGTCAGTGCATCTCAAAGCAAATTTAGAAGAATTGTCTGTCCCACACCACAGTAAAAACACATTTCTGAGCCTTACAGATACACTGGGTTATGTATTTAGATGAAAAAGATGAGAAACACTAGTAGCCTGCTCTAAAATCTAAAACTACCATGAATTTTTACTGTCTTATGAGGGAGAGGAGGGCCTCTGCCAGGTGGAACTCCTCTCAAGAGAGAAAAAGGGATCTAAACATAATGACAGTGATGATGACAGTACTTACTGTAAGTGATAAATCTAATGTCAGTATGTAACACTGTTTTTGCTAATATACATTTCATGTTGATGCCCAAATGTGTGTTAACAGGTTTATTTTGAAACCTATTTTGACTTTTACCTTAAAATGTCCTGTTTTTGAGCAGACAATAAGATAAAAAGATAGAAGGCCAACTATCATATCCTACCTAGAGCTGACAACTGAACTTTTATGGTACCACCCTAACAGCTTGGACACCTAAGCAGTACATCTCATCAGTGTTAGTGCATTCAACACAGCTTTTATGCATGTTTGTTGATGCGTGAACAGACAACTTCAACTTGCAATAAGTAGGTTTAGTTTTTATGCAGTAAAACTGGTTTGGCTTGAAAAATGTCAGGGTGCTGAAATATAAGACTACAAAGGTGAATAAAGAACTTCAGTTAAACTACATAAATAAACTTATATTTTTATGGTATCAAAAATATTGTTTAGGAATGGGCATGAAGTCAATGTATTTGTACTGGTATTGAAACATTTTTAATGATACGTCACGATTCCCACAACAGTAGTATTACATCAAAATGCCAATATAAATTTTTAGCCCAACTGTGTTTAATCTACTTCATCTGTATCTTCTGTATGATTTTACACCTTACCTCTCACTTTGACACATCTTCTGATAATGTGGTGTGATTAAATACATAAATATATATGATTACTTGTATTTTTGTGAATCTGATAGAACTATCTACTGAGAAACTGCACCGTGAACCAAATAACGTCTGTGCTGCTCGACAATAACCTCCATCCATTATACACATTACACGTGCTGCTTTCATACATTCACTGAGCAATAGGGGCAAGACCTGTACAATATTTATGGCCGACAGATCAGCTGAGAGAAGGAATGAGACAAGGAGGTTGTGTTAGAGCCAATAAAAAGGTTAGGCTGGACTGAAATGTGTCTCCCACATATATTTGTGAAACACTGCATTGCAGGGGCAGCTGGCTGCTTGCGGCAGGCCCTGATAAGAGCCTGTGGAGCCTTATGTTTGTCAGTGATAGAGGCTGGGTACACAACTGTCTAGGAGCAAGGGGACATGACAAACATCTTTCAGCTATCGGCTTCTCAAACACTGTCAGGGTTATTGCCTCCGCCACATACTGGCAGCACAAAGCTACGGCACATTTCACAAAACTCACATGCCTTTCCTTTCTTTCTGCTACTGTGCCGTGTGCTTGGGAAATGCACAAAGTCCAGAGTTCAATATTGACAGAAAGTGCTGCGTCAAATATCTTTAGGCACTAGTGCACAAGCGATCAAGTACCAGGGACTATTTTGAGGGAAACGGCACACCAAGGTGCTTGAACCTAATGAAGCAGATCTTCTCTCAACCACTCACAGAAAATGAACAATTCAAGTCAAACCAGTAACATGGAGATCTTTCCTTTTTAATGTCTCCTATTCCTATATCTCAGACAGGCTCAAACCACCTACTTTGAGATTGTTACATACATGTAACAATCTCAAAGTAGGTAACTATCCATGTCTTGTTGCTAGCTAACATGACATGGATATGTTGTACAAGAGATTTATGCAAGGATGCACCAATCAGACTTCTTCAGTTGATTCCTATGCTTTGGGTAACAGTTGATAACTAGTACCAATCTGATACCAGTGTTTAATTTTAGGGAAAATGCCTAAAGATGTGGGGGACACTTCATTCTTTTATGAGTAACATTAATACTAGGGTTGATTTTAAACTAGGGATGCACCGATCCGCATTTTTTCACTTCTGATCCGATCCTAATACCTGAATTTGGATATCGGCCAACACCGATACTATTCCAATACCAAAGCTCTGTTTACTTTAATGTTTGGGGTTTTTTTTTTTTTGGAATTCAAATGTTTTTCATTTTAATATCTTTTCGCATCACAGTTGATATACACTGGAGTTGTTTTATTTGCTTATTTGTGTGTATTTTCTTTTCTTTTTATATAAAAAAAATTAACAGAGAACAAATACCGAACAGAACATAGGAATGACAGGGGAAGACATACAACAAGAGCTAAAATAGTAATGAGAGGAAAAAATAAATAAATAAAAAATACACAGTATATATTAGAAATACTGTAAAAAAAAGTTTGAGATGTTTTGAAAACATTCAGAGATAAACAGCTTTCATATGTATTGATAGCTTTTTTGTTCAAGCTCTGTGAAATAGTTGATAAGTATAGTTCAATTTCATTAAGTAAAACAGGGAAAAATAG
>JAPQRQ010000008.1:27229988-27254114 GCA_037367365.1 Apogon talboti | reverse complement strand
TATTTTTGTCAAATTTGCATGGAGTCTTTCTTGTGCTTTATATTATATAAATGAGAATTTTGCATCATATATTGATGGATCAATATGTTCTTATTACCCGCACTTCATAATGTTGTTCTTTAACCAATCCTTGTCATTATTTTCATCGTTTTTTATGCTGTCCTCAAATGAGGACAGCATAAAACAGCTTAAAATGGGTTAAAGCGTCTACTGTTTTCTTTATTGTCGTTAAATGATAGGAGTGGGTCATAAATCATCATAAATCCACTACTGGTGCTAGAAGGTAGATGGGGTTGAATATTTCCTCCTGGCTTCATTTTTGGGTCAAACACGTCGCCGTAGTTTGTAAATTTCGCTGTCGAGACGTCCTCGTAAATTATTCAGTCAAAAATGTGTTGTAGTGTTTGAGTTGGAGGTACAGACAGACCTGGATGTGAGTCACGCAGGGACGAGGACAATAATACGCACATAAAGATCAAATAATAAATACAATGGAAACATTCAAACACCATGTCAAATATGTGATAATGATGAATGTAGAGGCCTCTGGGGTCCAAGTGACTTAGTCTCATAAAAATCTCCAGTACTGACCGAAAAAACACACTTTTATCATCATTGGACTTTTACATACGTCTAAACGTCTTCTTTCAGCTCTTTTCCAGTTTATCTCATGTACAGAGCTTTTAGTTGGAGTCAGTGGAATTTCCTCTTTTATTCTGAGGGATATGTTAAAAAAATCATTAAATTCTATCATTAAGTGGGTAACAATGACTGAAACTATATGGTTTTATTAACTGTAAATGCAGTTTTCACTCGTGTTTCCTTCCTAATGGATTAAAATTAAAAAAAAAAAAAAAGTACAGGAAGGAATTAAGTTATGTTTCATTTAACCACTGACTTTAGTATAATTAAGTGGTCTACTTGTCTATTTTTCCATCCCGTACATAGATGTTTCTGCTGAATCACTGTTGAATTATGACTCAAATTTCTGTATAAAGTTTCATTTTCTACTTTCATTTTAAGTCATTACTTCAGAAAATGTTAATTTTGTTAATTTATTACAGTTGTCAGTTTGTTTTATAAGAAACACCGGAGGGAGCTCTGTGCACTTGGAGATGACTGTGACAAATTCGGTTTTAATTCAATATTTGCTTTAAGGCATTTCAGCAGAGTTCATTAGAAATTCTGACACCAAAATTTTCACTTCTACTTTCATTTTATGCCTGATTATTAATATTCAGCTGATGTAGGAGGAAACATTTGCAAATATTTAATGGTGTTTTGAAATATTAGAGATTTTAACACAAATATCCGCTTTCTGTTATTCCCTTGGTGTTAAATATAGGTTATTTTATTTCGCGTCAACCTGAGTGGATGAGACGGTAACAAAGATCACGCCATGGTGTGTATCACACACAACAAAGAAATGAAAATAATAAAAGACAGACGTAACAGAGACTGATCACAAAGGAAAGGTTAGTGTTTCCTAAATAATATTTGGTACTTTCAGTATGATGTTTTTCCTTGATTTCACTTAACTTAGAACAGTTTAACGCCCTTAAAACAATATAAATGACGCATGGATCAGTTAGTTTCACGCAAAAACAGTAAAAAATTACTTTTAAAACGGTGATTTTTTTTTTACTTTTGTATTTTGAGTAAACATCGGAGCCTGCATCTTCTCATTTTTACTGACCTTTGCTTATTAAAGATGTTGAATCAGTACTTTTTACTGATAGGTACAATTTCTACCAGAGTAAAGGTGGGTACTTCTGTCCCCTTTAATAACCAGCATCAGCCTTTAATAAAATGACTGAAATAAATAATGATAATTACTGATCTGTAAATGGTACCTCTGGAGGTGCTGACCTGTATGATCTTGTTATAGCCTCTTTCATGGCTTATCCTCACTGTTCTTCCTGAATGTACAATCACACCACCTACTGGTCACACACGGAACTAATCTGGATCCGGGAAAAGACAGAACAGAAAACAGAATGTAGTTCAAAGTTCTGCAGAATTTATTACAATTCCACGATCATAAACAAAAAGCAGCAGTTACAGAAATATGTACAAGTCTATTATTTCCTTTAAAATACTTGTGACAGGTTTTGGGTACCAGTTTCATCTTGGCCCCGGGTTCAGTCTCTGTAACGTTGCTTCGACTGCAGTGTCTCCCAGGTCGTCGTCCACCCGCCTTCAGAGGAGACGCAGGTTTCTCCTGACGCTCGCGATCTGGTAAACGAAACGCCACCTGTAGGAGGGTACCCTCGTTTCTTGGCCAATGACGTGCCAGAGCTCTGCGATCTCCGTTTTTTCCCTTTTGTCGTACAAAAACACGTTTGTGTCCATAAATTAGGAGGTGGCGACATGTTGCTGGGTATAGAAGTGCTTTTAAGACATTATGAGAAGGAGGAGGAGCAGATGTTGAGGGTGGTGTGGTTAACACTGTACTGGTAATGCTGTGGAGGAGGAGGAGGAGGAGGAGGATGGCAGTGTAGCAGCTGTAGCCGTTAACTCATAGATGATACAAATTCAACAGTGGCGCCGTCTTCTGCCGGTGCATCGTCATGGTAATGTTCTGTAAAGGACTTCTTGGTTCCTGGCTCTCAACTAGGACTTATGGGATGTCTGGTGATGTTCAGGTGCCCTTTCGAGAGGTCTAAAGTCTAGATTTAGTTCTTATTTTGGCTTCATTTATTGCTTTGGGACATGGTCTGCTAACCAACGGTGACTCTGCATGTGGTTGACATTGGGGGAGTGGCCTAAGGGGGAGGGCAGACGGTTGAGTAGCAGCGGTTGGAGGTCTCCTCGGACTCTGACCAGGTCCTGCTCGGCCAGCAGACAGGGGGGCGAGGGGCGGGAGCTGTGAGGCGCTACTGCAGAGAGTGCATGAAGCTGTCCAGGTTGTATTCTGAGTCGTACTGCTGCTGGTCCCACAGCTCTCCCAGGCCGTCCAGAACCGACTTCATGGACGCCTTCCCTGAGGTTGATGGCAACTGCTCGTTCTTCTCGCCCTTATCGTCCTGGAAGACGTAATAACATAAATAAATGCAAGAGGATGATTAGAATAGACGTTGTCACTGTGTTCAATGAAAGTGCTGCTCCAGTACAATAATATTAATTAAAAAAACAATAGAACAAATATAAAATTACAAAAAACTAAAATAAGAAAATGGAATATAAAATTTAACCAAAGTAAAACAACAGAACTAAAAGTAGAGGATAAAAATAGACATAAAATATGAATAGACAAAATATTAACAGTGTATCTATGAAAGTCTATTAAAAATGTATTTGTATTTGAATAAATATTGTAAGAACAGAGGATTATTGCACATAATCCACATTTTCCAGGGTTATTGCACATTATACATTGAGACAAGTGACTGTACAGACATGTACGTATTAGTAGGAGTCGAAATATTTTCTTTAATTTCATTTCTATTATTTTTACTATTTCTTACCCACAAAGATATCATTGCCAACATGTTTTGTTTACACAGTCCTCTAAAAATGATTATTGTGATCTTTTGTCACCATACTTGAGGACAGCTCTTAAATGTCACATGATCAGCATCCCATGATGCATTGAGCATGTCACCTTGATGATGACAAAACAGTCAAAACGAGGACTTTATTTTTGTGTCAAATACCTCGGCCTTGTTTCTGTCCTTTGTATTTTTGCACTACTTACTTTTTCAGCATTGATAACCAATTCTTTTTCATTCTTCTGTATTTGATGTTTGCTTTTAGACTTTTTAAGCCACAGGGAGACAGGGTAGGTAGGACGTATATGTAGCTCAAGTTAGCATGAGATCTAAGATGATGCGAGTTTCTCATCAGCCTTGGCTGCAAACATTCTGTTAAGACTAAAATAGTCCGAACCCTGCTGCTGAACACTGAAGAAGAGCAGTTAAGTGCCACTTCCAGGCCTGTAATTTGCACTAAACTTACCAAACATCCTTTTATGAGTCGATGATTTCAAACTTAAGTTCACATCGGCAAGAAACACCGGGCTATGACATGATGTGTAAGAAATGCTCTTAATGACAGCACGCTACCTTCAACATAAACAGCAATTAACGTGTTTGTATGAATTCATAGTTTGTGTTCATGTGCGTTGTTCATTTTCTGCATTAGAGCTAGAATTAAATGGATTCTAAGTATGATATCTAAGATGCATATAAACTATTATAATCAAACTCTACATTACAGTTAAATCTCACAACAGGTGAAACTAGGTCACGGTTACTATAGAAACGCTTGCAGCCGTGGAAGCGGAGGTTGTACCTTATCGAGGGTGAACAGGTTGAGGAGCTGGTCGGTGCCCATGCTCTGCAGGCTGGCGTTCTCCTGGCTGATGACGGTGTTGGCGATGCTCATCTTGAATTTCTGCAGCCCCATTATTTTCTCCTCCAGCGTCCCCCGCGTGATCAGCCGGTACACGTTCACAACGCGTTTCTGCAACACACGATTAACAGTAAATGTTTAACAGGTTGATACGTGATAGTCGGTCTATCGGCCTCGTCTGCCAATTTCATTTCACTCCATGTTGTATCACTGGTTCCAGACAAAAGCCACCGTGACACACAAACCCGAGACTGTTTTCTGGATGTATTTAATTATGCATCAGGGAAACGAGTCATATCCTACTGTGGGATGTAGACGCATCTTATGTTCAGTATCACATACAGTGGAAACAGCTTAAAGTGACGTCTGTCTGGTGCAAACTGATCACTACAAGTTGATGATTTTTAGAACTGAACCTCTGATACTTATTTGTGGTTTATTGACCTTAAGCTGTTGGCTGTAGTCAGATACAGACAGATATTTTTGTACCTTTTACATTATACGCAGTGTAAAGATGTTTCAGCAACTGTGAAAAATACCTGATATCTATTTCAAAGTCAACTCACACTCACTCATACATTCAACATTTTGTTTATTTGCAGCCTAAAATTACTTTGGAAAGCTCACACTTAACACAACTGTCTTATCACCACAGCGAAACCGTACAACGCTTAATTGACAAAACTACTAATGACTGCAGCCATAACTTAAATTGCCGTTTTCTGCTTCTGCTGATATAGGAATTCTCTGTGCAAAGAAAAACATCGATTAAAAAACCGTCGGCAGCTATAAAATATCTCATTCAGTAAATGTAGTCGCCTCCAATTATCCGCCTTCCTCAGCAGACAGCATTTTATATTTATCAGTATAATCTGAGCTCACAACTAACCATAACGTGATGCGTTTTCAATGTGTGATGGACTAATTTTTCTTTTTGTGATGGATATTGCATGAAAGCCAAAGACAATTTCTACATTTGCTATCAAAAAGTAGATAAAGTGTGTCTATTTCAAGGTATTTCAGTTTCAAATGATACGACATGAATGCACATTAGCTGATGGGAAATGTAAAACTGTCAGGATCGCTGCCGACTTCCAGGTTTAGTGTTTGATATTTGTTTAGGAATATAAGATTTATGTTCCAGGGTTTTTGCTCCATGCAAATGGTTCATGTCCAACCACCATCACTATGGGCTTTCAACTGCGTATATAGTGGATGTCTGAAGCGGCATATCATTTGCTACTGACGCACAGACCCTGATTAAAGGTACGATGCAGAAAGGAAAGGAGATCTGAAAACAATAACCAGATGAGCACTACACTGACAACAATTCACATTACACTCCTTGATCTATGAGCATGATTTACTACATCCCTGAAGTATTACAGTCATGTGTTCCTTTCATTTCATCACAGGTAGAATTTAATGTGTTTTAGCATCATCTACTATGCTGGAGTTTGGGCCATAGTTGTCCATTTACATTCATTAAATATTGATCTATGGCTCAGGAAATTTAAGGAAAAACCAACTTATGCAACAGGTGAAGAAAACTAAAAGGTATGCGTGTATAGAACTGTTATAGTACAACTAGCAGGTAACCAGGGGTTCTAGATGTGGTAGTTTTTATGTTGGGGAGAGCTGACTTTAGGGAAAAGATGTTGTCATTATATAGTCTATACTTTCTTGGTAAATTCCACTGGCATTTTCAGTTGAATAACCTCTCAGCTGGCATGTCTGTTTCTGCATATAAAATTTGACACCATGGCAACACAGTCCAATGTTTATCTGTTGCTAGGAAACCCAATTCAGTTCTATGATTCTATCATTCTGGGCATAGCAACATGATTAATTGTAAGGCTATTGTATTCCAAAATTACTAATATCTCCCAAAATATTGGTGAATACAAATAGCCTTAAAATCACAATGAATCATAGAATCATCACTGAAGTGGGTTACCTAGCACAGGATAAACAGTAGGGCCACATTGCCATGGTGTCAAATTTCATCTGCAGAAACAGACATGCCAGCTGAGAGGTTATTCAACTGAAAATGCCAGTGGAATTTACCAAGAAAGTAACGGAATGAACTGTATCAGAGGATCTAGAACCTCAACACGCTAGTATAATGTAAACTTCAAGCAACAGCTGCACTGTCCACTCATGTTGACATGTTGATCCCTTATGAACCATCTCAGACCCTGAGAACCTCAGGTACAGGTCTTCTGCAGGTGCCCAGAATCAGGACTAAACACAGTGAAGCTGCGTTTCAGTTCCATGCAGCTAAACTCTGGAACAGTCTTCCTGATGATATGAGACAGGCCTCTACTCTGACAGTGTTTAAGTCCAGGCTGAAAACGGCTCTGTTCAACTGTGCATATAACAACTGAAAGTATTCTATCTGCACTCTTCTCTTTTACTTTATTTTAATTTATCATTATGTTTTATTGATTATGTTTTAATTGTAATTGTGTGTTTTTAAATTGTCTTTTTTCCATTTTTGTAAAGCAGTGTGAATTGTCCTGTGTATGAATTGTGCTATACAAATAAATTTGCCTTGCCTCATACAGAAGTAGTGTGAAGTGTACAGTGCGTACACAGTATGACATTCTGATACAACCAAAAAATTTATCAAGGAATATTCTGATGTTTCTCTTAACATGGCTGCATTCATCCATTCATTCCCACATATGCTCGACATCGATACCTGTCCGATCCTGTGGGCGCGGTCCATGGCCTGCAGATCTCTCATAGGGTTCCAGTCATGTTCCACAAACACCACAGTGTCCGCCCCCGTCAGGTTCAGACCCAAACCTCCAACATGGGTGGTCAGTAGCAGCACATCAATGGAAGGATCATTATTAAACCTGGGACACAGAACAGAGGAGGGGGAAAAGGTCAGCCAGGGTGTGTTTTTTTATTTTTTATGCTTCAATAAAACCCAGTTGCTCTGCTCACCTGGACACAATGGAGTGGCGCAGGCCTGCCTGCACGCTGCCGTCCAGCCTCAGGTACGTGACAGTTGGGAGTTTGGGTTTCAGCAGGTCATGCTCAACAATATCCAGCATACTCTTCAGCTGGCAGAAAATGAGCACACGATGCTGGGCTACCACAGCCTCAGTGCCCCCCTCTGATCCTCCACCTCCGCCCAGCCCACAGTCCAACAGCAGCTGGAGAACAGAACACAGCAGAACCACACAGCTTGAGACGATGCAGAGAAATAGAATATGAAAAGACAGTCTGAGAAACAGCTATTTTCAGATAAACAATGTTTTGTTCTGGTCTGTATTCTGACTGTGATTATGTACAGTATATTCAGAACTAATAAGATACGAATAAAACCCCTTTAACACTGGATAAAAACACCCACAAACAACTGGTTTTGTCATCAGTGTCAAAGGGTACAATCTGCATTCATTCCCAGATGATGAGGATTTAACACCTCCATCTCAGGTGTGTAGTGACACAAACACGACACCTGGATGTACCTGCTGCTCTTCACCCTGTATTTGGAGCAATGCTATGACATGTATTGAAGTTCTGGACACTGGTGCATGAATAGTTTTTTTTTAGCTGGAAAATCATGCAATGGGACATTTTTTCCTTTGACGTTCTTTGATATATGACCATTTCCCGGTCCCTGGCATATCCATAAGATCAAATATGCACACCAAAATAAAAATTCAGAGTCAAACAAGTTATTCTCCTACTTTTAGCTAAAGAACAGATATTTGCACTAATATTTCATGTTAAGGCCCATTCATGCTCTATGGTAAAGATGCATACATATACAGACGGAGTGTTCTGTCCATCCTCTGCATTCATTATGTACGTTAGTCTGTCCGTTCTCTGGGAGCTTGCAGATGCGAACGCAAATGGAGAATGAAATGGCGGAACTTTTCAAAGAGCAACTGTGTGAGTTAGTGTCAAACTACCGACATATTTATGACTACTACCCCTCTCAATACCAGCATTAATAATACATCCACTGTCATCACCATGTTTGTTATTATTTGTATGTTAATTAAGAGCAGTGCCCTCTGGTGGATTGATACACACTCATTCCAACGCAATGGACACATGGAAGTACAAAGACAGTGACGTTTGACAACATTTGAAACAGACGGACCTGTTTACATATGTAAAGCGAGCGTGAATGGGCCTTAAACCTGTAATCGTTGCTGACCTGTTTGAGAGCAGAGAGTTTGGGTGCATGTTGAATGTCCCGCAGACTGGAGTTTTGACCTGCCAGTTGCTCTGTGATGCGTTTGTACTCTGGATGCTGAGGCGTCAGGACCAGGCTTGGGTGGTTACACAGTTTCCGCAGGTACTGTAGGGCCTGAAACAATGGAGAAATTATGGTTGAAGTTCATCAAGAGTGCATTCAAACTGAAAAAAAAAGACACTATTCTCTATTAAAAAGGCATGTACCTGGAAGACGTGACCTGTGGCTTTTAATTTGGGTTTCTCCTCGTCCTCCGTAGAGGCCACAGAGATGGTGTCCTCCACACTAGCCTTGGCTCGAGACTTTGCAAAGTCTTCATATAGCTGAACCTGGAGGTAATGAGCACAAATGACATGTTCTTACTAATGAAAAATGACCAACTTCTCCACTTGAACTGTCACAACCCACCCAAACTAAATTCAGCAGGTAATTATTTTACAATGAGCTGTTTGTAAGTCTTTGGTAAGTCTTCAGTAGTCCTGGTTACTTTCAATGAAGCGAAGTTCAAAGTAGATGAAAGGTATTTTTTTCTTATACTCGAATATAGCAACTGTAATGCACTATAATTTCCCCATGGGATTAATAAAGTATTCTGATTCTGACACGGCACAACAGATGACAGGAGCAGACATCGTGTACCTGAAGTGGACTCAGGTTGCAGTAATAATCCTGAATTATTTTTGGAGGAAGGTCCTGGAGGACGTCCTCCTTCATCCTCCTCAGAAGGAAAGGTAAGACCTGCCGATGTAAGGCCTCCATCGCCAAAACACCTGAGTGGAAACAGCGGTTAAAATCCTCCTCATCAGTAAACGTAAGCTGAACAACAGGATTCATCATTGGCTTTTGTTTTTATTCCAGTCGAAAACAGGAGCAGACTCACCGGCCTCCTGTTCCCGTGAGGAACTTTTGGCATCTCTGCTGGCCAGGATGGGTTTGCCATAACGAGCAGCAAACTGGCGCTCCGTCCCGAGGAAACCAGGCATGAGGAAGTCAAACAGTGACCACAGCTCCAGGACGTTGTTCTGAGGATGAAAAACAAGGAGAGCACATTCAATATTTCTGCACTGATTAGCAAACACAAAGGGGAAACGTATAGGCTTAGAACTGGCCTCACCTGGATGGGAGTTCCTGACAAAATGACTCGGAAGTTGGCAGCTAGCTGCTTAATGGCTTTGGAGAGTTTGGTTTTTCCATTCTTGATGACATGACCCTCATCAAGGATACAGTAATTAAATTTTATATTTCTGAAAAGAAGAGGAAAAACACAGGGTGTATTTGACATAACAGACGACAACTGAAAAACAAAAAAGGCAAAAGTAACAGTTCTTACCTAAAAAAGTCAATGTCGTTTCGTACAACATCGTAAGAGGCGACTATGAGGTTATGTTTTTTTACTTGGTGCTGCAACCTGGAAAAGGAAACAGACCTTCATGAGATGACAGTGAGTTAAAATGAAAGAAAGAAAGAAAGAAACTCAGATGAAGCCTTACCGCATCCGTTCTGTCGGAGGCCCAGTGTAGTGCAGAGGATTGAGGTACTCTTTGGCGCAGAACTTGCCCACCTCGTCCACCCAGTGGCCAGTCAGGGTGGGAGGACACACAACGAGGGAGGGGAGAGGACTACTGTCTGCAGCCTTTGTCTTGGCATATTCCTGTGCCCTGAGGACAGAGTTGAGATCAAACATGTACATAAAACTGGGATAAAACCAGGACAAAGCATCTGAATCATGCTTGTGTAGCATGCACTACTTTGAACCTGAATAAACTGCACTGAAAACCAGTTTTATAACTGTGAGTGGAGATAAAAGCTGATGTTACACCATCTCACTGTGTAGACCATCTTTAAAAATCCCTCTTTTCTCTTATTTTAAACAATGTGGCTAATGGAAATATTTTGCCATTTTGACAGTAAAAGTATTCAATCTTGAGATGATGTCCAATTTCGTTTCATCTACTGTAAGAGCGCAATGGCTTTGATGGGAGAAAGAGACGCAAACTACAACAAAATGTACCCCAGGCTATTAAAAGGTTCTATTTGCTATTGGCAAAAGAGTCTAATTTGGCTTTGGAAAAAATGCCTTAGCACAATTGGCTGAAGGCAAATAGTGAATGTAACCGAGATTGGTTAGGTAATTATTATATTAAATATGGAATGGTTTACATGAGTTTGTCCTATATACGTAACCCAACTTGAACCTTGTTCATGCTGTTTGGTGTGAACCCAGAGCTCTGTTAACATATTAAATAAGGACACGTGACAATATCTTGTCTCCTTGGTAATTATTTCTAACAGGCTTGAATCTGAATTCATAGCTACAGTGTATTCCATGCTGAAGTCAATCGTCTTTTTGGTTCTAATGGAGCAGTCTGGACTGTGTACCTGAGGTAGTGATCTCCTGCCAGGATGCAGATGGACTGCAGGGTCTTCCCGAGGCCCATATCATCACACAGGATCCCATGCAGTTTGTATTTGTTTAGGAAGGACAGCCAGTTTACTCCATCCTGTAAGATGGGACAGAGTAAAAACCACCAAAAATATTAAGAAAAAGTTTTAATGCGAGCAAATATAATCAAAAACAAGACAGTTTTAAATGCAGGAAAAACACTATATAAAAACAGTTTTGATATAAGTTGGCTTCCTCATCTCAGTTACTTTCATTCAGACATGGCTGCTGCCACAATGGCATCCATATTATAACAGAAAGAAGAGATGGATGCAACATTTTCAGAAAGACCAGGTGTTCAGAAAACCACTTGTCAGCATGTCCGTTTCCAGCCTTAAGCTTTTAAAAGCACAACTTTATTTCCTAATGTGGCAGAAAAATGAGAAGACTCAAGGTGAAGTGACAGCTGGGGTCCCTCGAGTGCTGTAGGAGTTGTTTTTAAACATGTGGGCATCTTCCATCTGCTGCTTGAAGAGCTATAGTCGTGAGGCAGGGGGCCTTGAAAGCTGACACACACCTGCTGGTACTTCCTGAGCTCAGCCTTAATGGGAACAGGGATTTTGTAGTTCTCCAACTTGCGGCCGTCAAGCAGTTGCTCCAGGAAGTGGCGTTCTCTGGCTTTCTGGCGAATCAGCTCAGCAGACATGGCTGGAGGGTCCGGTATACCTGCCTGTAAACAAAAAGGTAATACCATTGGAAGGAAAGCATTATTTCCAAAGTGTGGGTTCAGTGCACAGTGAGTGATTCTCAGAATGTTTTGTTTGAGATATAAAGCACCATTCGGCTAGCGTTTAGCATCCTTTACCTCAAGGGGAAGCAGACGAATGAGGGTAGCAAAGCACTGTGTGGCCATAAAACGAATGCTATCACTGGGGTCGCTCATACGGCCCAGCACCGGCACAACCAGCAGCACGATGTAGGGAACGATGTCCACATCCAGCTGCTCCATAACGCCTGGAGAAATGCTCGTCAAAGGCAATACCATCAGAATAAAGAAACATAACATCACCGTTGGGGAGAAACCTCGTAAGTCCATTTTTGGTCTTTTTTTGTCATAAAATGATTCTTGTGTCTAATATATTCAACTCAGTGAAAGGTCCTATTGGAATGAAATAATCCATATTGTTAAAACTTCGGTCAGTGTCAGAATGTTATGGCTGATCGTTTTTTATGAAGCAGAGTAGAGATCAAAGTCTGCGTGTGAAGGATACAGGCCAAAGCCTCGATGGAGCCCTCCTGTTTGGTGCAGTCGTCGATGGCTGCTAGCCAGGGCAGCACGCGCTCAAGGAAACTGTTCATGGTTTCCAGCATCGCTATCTTACTGAGCACGCCCACACAGCGGGCCGCCATGTGACGCACCGCTGTGTACGGGTGTCGCAGACAGGTGAACAGATGGGGCAGATGCTCCAGTAGCTAAAGCACACAAGAAAGATAGAGTCATCCAGTAAAGTCAATTGAAGAATTCACTGACTTTTGAAAAGACATATTGACTGAAGGGAGATCAAGATGCAGTGATTCTTCGACTTACCAAAGGTTTTAGTTCCGTAGACATGGCTCCGGCCATGATCTCCAACACTTGTAGAGAGTTGACCAGTTCTTGGGCTGGAACGTCTCCCCTCTCCAGCTGGACTTGTCGATCTGGAACACACAACAGACTTGACTCACTGGGATGTACTGATGGACACACATAAATACTGTTTCATGGATAAACATACTGTTACATACTGTAAACTTGTGTCTATTCATATTTTGTCCAGTTTTATTTTTATTCTATTCTACTCTATGCTACTTCGTAAAATTTAGTTTTTGCAATTCTATATTTGCTCTATTCTCATTTTCTAAAGTACTGGTGTATTGTTAATATTGCTGCACTGACTGGAGTTGCACACACACAATAGCAATAAAAGCTATTCTACTCTTAAAAAAAAAAAATTAAAAAAAAAAAAGAGGGGTCTGACATCATAATGATTGGACCTTTTAAATTGTGTCATTTACTCAACTATTTTTAGTTACTGTGAGATTTTAGACTCATTTTCATCATTAGAACATTCTAACTAAATCTTTTGTTCTTGTTTATTATTATTATTATTATTATTGATGATAATAATAATAATAATAATAATAATAATGATGATGATTAAAAATGACATTTATATAGTGCTTTTTCATTTTGCGTACTCAAAGCATTTACATTTAAGCTGAATCACTTGGTTTGTAACTTAATGACTTGTTCTTTAAGTTTAGTTATTTTGCTAAACTGCTATTCATCATTTTCATCACTATTGTATATTTTATTGTAATCTTTCAGCACCATATTTAAAATTGCCTTCACCTCAATACATATATTCCAAGCCAAAATCAATACTGAATCAGTAACTGGAAAATCATAACCTCTGATCAAACAAAGTAGGCAGTAGTTGCTTTTTGCTGAATACAAGATTAAAAGCTGTTTGCGCAGAGTGCATCAGGAGAATCGACGCACCGATTCCTTGATTCGCATTCACCACCGTCCTAAGCGGTCCCACTGTGTTCTCCCAAAGGTACGGCAGGGACTTTGTGAGGTCTGCCCCAAAGTGCCGGGCAATAGTGGTCAGAGAAAATTCTGCCCCTCTTCTTTGAATCAGAAATGGCTTCTTGCTCTAAAAAGAACAGAAAGAAAAAATATTAGTGTGTTGTTGTCGTCTTGTATGACCCAAAGTGAGCACTGTGAGTAAAAGTGCTCAGTACCTCATCGTTATCAGTACTGATGGTGCTGCCAGGAGGTAGCTCTGTGCTGGGGGGCTTCGGCGCCTTAGGGACCGGGCCTCTTTTACTGGTGATAGCAAATGCTGCCCTTTGGTGACGATACAGAGTGATAATACCGCGAGTTTTGTTGACCATATGATGCATGCCATCTTTTTCCAAACTACTGCCTAAAAAAAACATGAATAAAGAGAGAGAAATACAATGAACAGGAGGTAAAGTATAAACAAATGACCTTCACTGACAAAGCAGTAATGGAGGAACAGGAATAATGTCTGATCAATAGTATGTTGTGACATTTGATGCATTATTAGCATTGACTTAAAACCCCAGTGAGACTAATACTCTTTAGTCTCACTGGGAGACAGATAAAAGAAAGAGAGAGTTAAGTCGCAGTTATCATACATATTTAATTCTAAATTTATAGAAATATTTATATAAAATACCAGATTTCTTTTTTCTCTTTATATTTAATTTTTTTTACTCGTTTTTCTACCTGTTTCACCACTTGCTTGTTGCAATGTTGCTGCTGTTAACTGTGAAATTTCCCTATGGTGGGATAAATAAAGTCATATCTTATCTCATTAATAAGCCTCACTGTCATGAGGTCATGAGTAAAATGCTTTAGATGTTAATAAATAAGGAAAGCTACTGACATGAGATATGTTCACAAGATGAACTGAGTAAACTTTTCGTTTTAACAAGTTACCCTTTGCGTTTTCTTGTGCTGGGGGAACAGGACAGGCAGAGGATGGAGTAGCTGAAGAGTCGACACAGGCCGAGGCACAGAGGTTTTTAATAATTTTGGGATTGGGACACGGCAAGCGGCTAGCACACTGCTGCAGCAGCTTGGCTATGAAAGACGCAGCATAACTCTGGATGAGGGTGTTCTCCTCTCGCTTGATTGCTTCCATCAGAGGTCTAACCAGGGGGTTGAGCTTGTCAGGAAGAACTTGTAAGTTAATTACGGCACAGGCTGTAAACATGTGGACTCGTAGATGTAGCTGCTGCCATTCCATGTTGGTCTCCAGAACTGTGGACTGAGCCTGCTGTCTTTTGCTGTCCAGCGTCTGCCACTGTTTTGACTTCACGTTCAGACCAGCTGTCGACTCTGTGAAGATGGTGGTTACCTAGGGAACGAGACAGAGGTGGATGTTGAGTGAAAGGTTAGGGGTAATGTTTTACAGCGCACAGCATCCATCGACCTTTAACACTGAGGATAGGCTGGGTATCAGACCTTTGCCAATGTTGTCTGTTCATGAAATGGTCACTGATGGAACAAATTACAATTAAACCAACTAAATCTGATCTAGTCATGGTTGTGTTAGTATGAAAACTCCAGAGTAAAAAAAAAAAAAGTGCCATTTCAGAGGTGTCAATAAAAGTCTCATTTATCTCATCGATAACCCTCAGGATCAGGAGTAAAATGCTTCAGATGTTTATAAATACTGAAAGCCACTGACATGACATATCAACAGCCTCTTAGCATAATTGCCTAAGTCATATCTACATAAAATGAATCAGCAGTGTTAGGACAGTAAAGTTGCTCAGATATCACAATTTGGCCAAAAACATGACATAAGGCATTTATGCTATGAGGCCAACCATGTGTTACAAGATGAACTAAAACTTTTAACTTTTTTGTGTTGGGGGAACAGGATAGAAAAACTCCAGTGTGAGGGAAAAAAATGCTGTTTAATTTCAGGTGTCAATTAAAGCATTTGGAGAAAAAAAAAAAGCCTTAATCATTACTTGACAACGATTCACGAGAAGCCTTACTTTATCTGATAACCAAATACACTGTATCTGTACACAAAGCAGAGGTGGTGAGAGTTTGTGGTTTTAAGCGTTCCGTGTTGCGAAACAGGTGTTTTATGTCTTTCCATTTACCTAGACTATTCATTTGAAATGGATGTGGGTGGTGAGATGGAAAGTATTCAGCTCATTTAAACAAACTGGAGTGGTTATGTGTGGGTGGTCGGACTTACCAGCTCACTCGCTTGATCAATGGTAAAAACACTACAATTCAGTCGGTCTTGAAGGTCTATGTGGGCATCAGCTAGCAAGGCGATGAGCTGCTTGCATTCGTTCTGCATACGAGTGAAGGGGATTGCGATCTCGTCATAGTACAGCTGTTCAGACAGAATGGCCAGAAGCCGAGGCTGCACCATGGACGACACCACCTGGCAGTCCTGACGATCGGAGAGGTTAAGGGTTAAAAGACTGATCGAGACCCCACAAATTATACAAAATTGGCAACGATTCTGGAAAATCAATAGTCAGTAGCAACTCTTCACCTTCTGCAGTGCAGCCCACTCGCAGAGAACCAGAGCCACGGCGATGCGCTGCAGGGCGGACTTGGAGTTGAGGTGGAAGAGCAGCAGCTGACCCAAAGACTCAGCCGGGCGGATCTCCTGAGACGCAGCATTGAGCTGAGGGTCACAGATACACCTACACAGAGCTCCCAGCAATCTGAACGACAAAGACACAACACTGTCAGAGCCTTCTTTCCTTAACAGTGAAACATTAAAATTCAATCTTTTTGTTTTTACTGAAATGATGTTCACAGTAGCAACAAATAAGCACCAAACAAAGCTTGATTATGCATGTTCTGTTTTAGCAGAACATACTTTTCCTTCCAGTGCAACAGTGAAAACTTACTTGGCGGCCATGAGGCGAGAACGAACCACCACGTAGTCCCTCGTCACTGGGTCGTCTGTCACTGTGTCAGCTCCTGCAATATATTCCTGGACCGTCTCCTTCACCTGATTGGTCCCTTGACGAGGCTTTGTACCAGCTTTATCCTGCTACACAACATTCATATTTCTTACAGTTAAAATCCAATGGCACATTTTATGGTGCGATAAATGTCATGTTTTCATTTATTTACAGACACACCCAGCCATTTTGCTACTGTCTACCTACCCATCACAAAACCTTTACTACATAAGCATCATAAATAACATTCTGTACAAATGTCAGTAAACAAACACACTAGACATTATACTTCATTCTGGTTCTCTGTATTCTCACTTGCTCTTCCTTATTGTCAAAGATACAGACTATGACTGTTTATTTTCTGTTCTGTTTGCTAACTAAAACCTTAATGAGGCGTATCTTGGATACACTTGTGTTATTTGCTTTATGGATGCTCCTCTGTTTTTTTTTTTTAATGTATTTTTTGATACTACTGAGCTCAGAACGCATGTAGATTCTGGTCTTCCTGATGTAAAAATGTACAACCTTGGAGCGGCCTTTCACTTCCAGCAGCATGTTCAGGTCTATGGGAATGTGTGAGGCCTGCATCATGAGACAGAGCCAGGCGCCCATCCACGGACAGCTGGCTGCTACTACATACTGGTGAGGAGCCTGAGACAGCAATTCCATCCACACCTGCATCAAGCATAAACATTAACAAAATAAGATGGTTAGTTTCCATATAATCTAATCAGAAAGGTAGTCTGAAGGTTCACGACGAGCTGAAACCATTGACAGGTTGCAGCAGCATGAACTTGTCAAATCACCAGCAACGGTCCTGGGTACTAATTTCGTTTTTTTTCATGTAACCATGCAAAAAATGACAATAAACTTAACCTTAACAGGATTTTTAGGTTAACTCACTTTGTTATACCATAGGGAAATTCAGTCTCTGCATTTTACCCATCCTAATACGGACACAGTACCTAGCATTAGCATATAGCACACATTTGGAGCAGGGAGCTGCTACTGAAGGTCCTCAGGGACCAACTCCAGACCTGTATCAGTGTCGTGGTCAAAGGTACCGACAGGAGAATTAACCTAAATGTACCTGTTTTAGTGGTGCAGCATTTAGAGCATAATGTCATATAGTGCATTTTTTCTTTTTTATGGTCTTCGGCATTATTATCAGCTGTTCCGCTGATGAAACCCTGCCTCTACAGTGTTTTCTTTTCCCATTAAAGTGCTGCCAACTCCGCTCAGAACCTCCATTGGAACTACTTTGGGAATAGATGGGAGTATTCTCAAACATCTAATTTTTTAGATGTTTTCATTGTTTCCATACTATAAATGCAACTCTTCAGTATTTTAAAGATGCTATAAATTATGTCCAGCTATTAAAAAAATAAAGCCCGAAAAGCCATCAGTTCAAATGGAAATGATACACCGTCTCACTGCACTGGTATAAACTAACATTTTACCACAACACTGCATATGAGGCAATTGTAATTTTCAGTTCATCCCTTCATGAATCTATGGTCTGAAAGGGGCTTTACTTTTCCCATTTGGGCAAAGTGTTCTTAGGGGTCAAGCAGAAAGACACACAGACCTTTTGGATCAGTTCAAGGATTTCCTCGTTGCTCTCCAGTATGCAGGACTGGAAGATGTGCCGAAGCATATCTTGTAGGATTGGGTTGATCCACATAGCACAGCTCTGGAAAACAAAAACACAAACCATGACCTAGTTACAAAAGGTTTACATTCGTCTGAACAACAACAACAACAACAACATCAACCTGGACATTTATTAATAACAGTGAAAAAGACAAGGATTCAACAACATCCAACATAAAATACAATTATCATACTGCTTGTTTCCAAATGTACCTGATCTGCTTTGGACAGCAGTGTGAAGAGTGTTTCCAGCGCTGCTCTTCTAACTGATGATATAGTGTGTCTCAAGAAAGGCCAAACCCGGGGGACTAGAACCGTTAACGACTGCTGCATGCTATAAAACAAATGGTATATGCATGTTCATATTGTGTTAAACACCACCCTGTGTGCTACAATATTTTTGTAATTTTGGTGCTTTATGTCCTTCCACATAGCTCAGATGAAGGCAGGAAATGAGTTTGAAGGCAGAGAATATGGAGCAAGAATGTATTAAAAAAGGGGATAAGTCTGATCATGAATGGTTTGTATGGAAGATAAAAATAAAAGAAGAAAATAATCAAATTTACAAGACATGTAATTGTTATTTTATAACCATTACCTAATTTGATTGATAGAATAGAACTTAATTGTCATGAAAATCCGTTTAGCAGATCTGTTTCTGTTTAGCTGCAAACACTTATTGTATAAAAATATCACACAAAATACTGAAAAATATTGGAAATACTACAAAAAAACTACAAAGTTAAAACATTAAATATACAAATACTACTAAAATACAACTAAATACTATCAAAATACATACAAGCTAACTCTATACTACTGATAAAAAAATAAGTACAACATATAAGACTATATACAGGTAATAAAGGACATATACAAGGTAAAATTAAAAACAAGGTGCATGGGTTGTGATTATTGCCAACTGCTGTATAGTGATTAATAAAACTAATGCTATATAGATGAAAACTGCTTTTATTTGTAAGCTGACCTGCATTGCCGGACTTGAGGGTAGGTAAGTAACAAGGACAGCAGTGTCATGATGCTGTTGGTGGATGCAGTGAGGTCATCCAGGTCCAGAAGAGCATCCCACAGTGTGTTCACTATGAAGGGCACCTGAGAAGACAAATGTACCTTAAATGAGGACGGTATTAAAAAATAATAATAATAATAATAATAATAATAATAATAATAATAATAACAACAACAACAACAACTCTGAATAATGACTGAAACTCCATTCTGGAGCATCTCAGACATCAGTGCCTTTCTGACCTTACTGGGGAGCAGCTGTACCAAGCCCTCCACTACAGGTATGAGGGCTGCAGCTGCCACAGCCCTCACGTCATCATCCAGGTCCTGGAGGCCCACGGTGATGGCAGGGAGAACCCGAGGGAGCAGAACAGAGATCAGGTCCTATGACAGAAATAACAACGTCAGCATAACTTCATATGCAAACGCCACAGGATGCAAATAGAGACACCTACAATCTTAACGGTCATAATTTAATGATGGAGGTACACAATATACTACAATATTTTCTAAGTAACTCTTCAGAAGTAGTAGTGCAGTAAGATTTTCTGCAGTAAATGGGCTTTCGTGACAGACTGTTTGAAAGTAGTCAACTAAAACCAAGACAGCTGTACAAGTTGAAGTCTTTGAAAAACAAATGTACGGTAGATTTGAGGTTTTAGTATTTAGCCTTACACATGGCTGCCAGCTCCTTCTGTTTTGCCATGATAATGTTTGTAACAATATATACTGTTCTATATATCCACATAGCCAGAAGGAAATCAGCCAAAAAGGTCAATAAAACCAATTTCAGAAAACGATCCAAATAACAAGCACTTAAATGAACAAATATCTAAACCAAGCCAACACTCCGAGACCAGCGTATGTCATGAATTTAATAAAACAGACCAATGAGACAAACTTTGCATCGCTAAGCTAACACTAAGCAGATCCAACAGTACAAGTATTATTTCTCTACTGATAAAACTCACTGTACGAGACAAAGAAGAGCAAAAATAAAGGGTTATATTACAAAGAGATGATTACGAATATTTTCTGATCATAACTTGGTTTTATATGAATGAAGTTTCTGCTATCGGCTAATCCACTGTTTTGTGCGCATTTGTTTATTCCAAATAGTAAGAGCGTGGTTAGTTTAAGCTTATGTTGATTCTGCTTAATACCGAAAAATAATAAAATGTGAAAGCTGTAAAAAAAACAAAAACAAAACAAAAAAGCCTTTTCAGGATGGACAGGTTTCCACTTCATGGTCTGACCAATAGAGACTGACAATCATTCACCTTTACATTCACACCTTAGGCCATTTAAAGTTATCAGTTAACGTATTAAGGTGCATGTCTTTGGCCTGTGGGAGGAAGCCCGTGCAGACACAATATGCAAACTGCACACAGAAAGCCCCAAAGTCAGTGCCACAACTGCCCCGGTGCGTCATTGGGAACATGTAAAGGGTTAAGACTTGGTGCTTTACTGCAGCAGCAGCTGAAGACAATTAAGTCTTTAAAGTTAACCCAAACAATTCTTGCAGGTGCTGTGATGAAATCTTGATGATTTACAAACCATCTGTCTGTAGAAACACAGCTTCTGAAGCATTATTTAGACAATACTGCACTGCAGGAAGTAGCATATTATTATGAATATAGAACGTAAAAGGATACTCTGAAATGCAGTAATCAAGATGAACCGACAAGTACGTGCTTTGCCTTTCCAGTTCTAAAACTTTGGTCTGGGTTAGGGTCTGGTCACAAAGACCACATGCTGCTTCCAGACCAAACGGGCTTCTCATTCCGGCACATATCCTCCAAACCCCACAAGTTATATTTGAGAACATATGGATCTCATATTGGGGAAACATTACTGAGCCTTGCTATGCTTATTTCACACCTCTTCGTATAGACACAGAACAGATGGTACCTGTCGGACGGCCAGGGCATATTTGATCCCCAGCAGACCTCCATGCCGGACCTCCCACTGGTCCTCTTTCAGCAGCTTTAACAGGACATCGACTGTCATGGAAACACCGGTTTCATTCATGTGGCGAAGGGCCACGCCGAGCGTCTGGGCACACGTTTCCCTCACAGGAGCCACCACCTGGCAGAGAGTAAGAAGTGGAGAATGAACACAAAAGGTCCAAAACAATTACACTGCATCCATTCACTTTATTATTGTCATTCTACAACATCACAGTATTAAATGAGAGGTTGGCATCTGGAAAACCTCTAAGTAGCAAGTATGAAGCGAATGACATGAGGATATTTAATACATGGGCATATATGATGTTTCTTTCTACATTAAAAGTCACAGGAGCATGTTCAGTGATAGACTGATTCCACCCAATTACATCACTGAACGACAGAAGAAATCATTCCTGCTTGTGGCCGTCAGGCTGTTTAATTCCTTATTATAACCACATAATTTTTAATAACATTTTTGCACTTATTTATGTATATTTCTTTAATTATCAATGTTTAACTATCATATTGATAATATATTGTCTAGTACATATTGTACAAATTGCTGTTCAATCTAATTGCTTTGTCAGTTTAGTTTGTGTCTTAATATTGATATAAAACAGCAAATTTCTTTCCTGCTACTTTTTATTATACTTAAATGGAGTGACTGTAACACACAATAATCCCCCCCGGGATTAATAAAGTATTCAGATTCATGCAACAAAATAAACAAACCTACTCGACTACAACAGTTCTCCATGTTGAAGGAATTAATATTTAAATAGTTCAGTCTGGTTAAAGACATATAGGTTCCAAAAACTGCTTCTCTACACAAATACATTGGACAGAACAGGAAAAAACAGACAAAAACTATAACTTATGTCAGTGGGACTTTACTTAATAACATTAATTAATATGTTAATGAGACATGACAGTGTGAAAGCCAACCTCATCAGATACGAAATCTCCAAAACGGTCGAGAGCGAAGACACAGAGCAACCGTATGACCAGGTCCTCGATCCACTCCTGATGCTGCCGCGACATCTGACCGAGACAGACAGACAGTTCAGGTCTGGTGTAATCTTATCATTCATGTTGTACATCTAAACAAAAAAAAAAAAAATAGAGGGAGACGTTGTACCTGCTCTGCTGTGCTTCCCACCAGTTTCCCGCCCCCTGCACCGTGGGACTTGAGGATTTCTCTGAGACCTGTACCTGCACCGTGACGAACCTGAAAACGGACAAATGACATTCAGTTTTGTTGTTCAGTTTTTAGGATTTAGAATTTTGTTGCTACCTCCATGAGCCAAATTCACAGTTTCGTCAACAATAGATAAGACTTTATTGATCCCAAACTGGGAAATTGTAGTGCAACAGCAGCATAACGAACAGTGAAAATAGAATACAAGAATAAAAAAACAGAACACACAATACATAATAAATTAGAAGTACAAAAAAACAAACTGGACAATCAAACAGTAAGGGGCAACAGTACACTGTAATGTACAAAAGTAAAAAGGGAATTTTTCAGTGCCAATATATGAGAAAAATTAAGAACATATGCTTAATGTAATAATTGTTTAATATAAAGTTATGACGTCAATCAGATGGAGCTCATCCCATTTATGGAAGAGTGGAGGGTCCAGACACTCGTGCATCTAAGGGTTAAGCATAGAGTAAGTATTTGCGCAATTAAAAAAGGCGCCGTTACCTCCCACGAGGGATTGAAGAGGTCATTGCAGAGCTCCTCACAGAAGCTCTCCAGAGGCCACTCATTTGTCTGAAACACAGAAGCGGGACTGAAGTATGAGTCAGGAACAGTTTCTGGGTTGTCATTTGAGCCACTTTCAAGTGAATACAGGATTTTCCACTTGTATTCAATGTGGTGCCGAGTTACTGAAGCAGTTTTTCATGACTTACTTCCTCTAACAGACTAGAGTTGTCTGGAACATTGTCAATTAAGACTTTATTCTCTGTTGCTGGTTGGTCGATAACGATATTCGTGGTTTTCCTGCGTTTCTCTTCGGGTTCACCTTCAAAGCTGTCATTACTAAAATGGAGACAAAGACATTTATTGAAACCAACAAACTGATAAATTATTAAATACTTGCACTGCATAAAGAAAATTTTTATCTTTTCCTGAAGGAATGTTGTTTTTAAACATACACAACAGATGACACTGATTTTACATTGAATTTTCCCATCTGTCATGATAAAGTGGGTCGAATCTGTGACATTTCTGTTTGTCTTTTCATGTGAAGACATATTTTCAAAGCATAATAAAGGAAACAAAGACCCTTTAGTGCTCAATACTGGAAGAAATTATGAGACAACTCAAAATTTCCAGACATGACCCTCATCGAAAACCTCTGGAATGAGATCCCGGGGCAGATTGATGGTTACAAGCCCACCAAATAAAGCCGTTTTTCTTGCATTTTTATACCAGGGGTGGTTTAAAGCAATTGACAACAACATGAAAGCCTGTTGGAGAGCAAGAAAGGATGCATGAATGTTCTGTCTGAAAAATCAGGGTTATTCAGTAGGTGTGAAGCCATTAATACTGTGTTGCTCAACAATAAAAACACTTTTTTTTTGCATCATTCAAGGTCAGAAAACACTATAATATTAGAAGAAATGCTGCAAGTCAGTTTAATCAGCATATACCTATAAATTGCAATGCCAGTGTTGCCATTCCCACTTTCCTGGAGGTCTATTCATTTCTTCCCCAAATCTGTATATACCGTGCCGTAATAATTTTCTATTGACACGTTGCCATGTGACGTCACACACACATGATTTTTTGCTCTGCCTCCGACTGGAGGGCAAAAAGACTCTGCTCCTCCAGTGTCCTGCATTGGTTTTAGCCACGCTAAATTTAAATACAGCCGTGACATATTAACAATTGAATAATCTATCAATATGTATATAACACTTGTAGCACTGTAGGATGGACTAACAGACGAAAGAAGGACAGCAATGTTAAATTTCACAGGGATACCCTAAAACGAATGACACCA
>JAPQRQ010000008.1:27201570-27217641 GCA_037367365.1 Apogon talboti | reverse complement strand
ACACACACACACACACACACACACACACACACACACACACACACACACACACACACACACACACACACACACAGGCTCAGTCAGCAGGGGCTCCCATCTGCAGACCACCCAGGGTGACGCTTTAACATCAGATCACACATCAATAATGACGTTCTCACTTGATTGCATCGAAACAGGACGTCGTCAGCCGTCTTGCGGTCACACGCGTCGGCGTACCACGGTTTCCTATAGACGTCTGCATCCTAAAGGAGATTTAAAACACGGATGTCAAAGTCATTTTGGTTCAGGTTCCACAGTCAGCCCAATTTGACCGGTAAAATAATAGCATTATAGCCTACAAATAATCACAACTCCAAACTTTTGTCTTTGTTTTTGTGCAGAAAAATTTGAATATTACTTATTACTTAAAATTACTTACATACTTATATCATTGTTACGACTACCATTACTGTTATTCCTTTATTAATAATAATAATCACAAGATAATAGTTATACAGTGATAACAGTAATAGTAGTCATAACAACAATATATAAGTAATAAGTAATATAAGTTCATATTTTATAATTAAATGGGGTTTTTTGCACTAAAACAAAGAGAAACATTTGCAGTTGTCATTATTTACAGACATAATGTAATATATATTTTTTCACATTAAACCAATAACAAAATTTGGAATCATTATTAATGCTATTATTTTATTTCAGTTCATATTGGTCTGTATGTGGAACCTGAACTAAAACCAGTTCAACATCCTTGACTGTTAATATCTTCAGTGTAAGTTTTGCAGTTTGCAAATCCATCTGGCATTTTGGCCTGAGGGCTGCATGTTTGACACCCCTGTTAAAGTATCATTCTGTGCACACTGTAAAAACTAACCCTATTTTTTACAGTGTGCAGTGCAAGAGGACTTACCCTGTCTTGGTCTATGAATCCATTTTCAGAAGAAACACTTTTTTTGTCAGTTTGTCCTGAGACAGCAACAGCGCGCGCGCACACACACACACACACACACACACACACACACAATAGTGTTTAGTATCAAAGACACACAAAGAAATAAAAATAATCTCCGTGTTGATACCTGCTGTGACACACGAGTAAAAGCCAGACTTACTGTGGGTGGTAAACTGTGGAAGAGGAATCCTGCAAACACACCAACACACAGCATAATTTCCTCATCTGAGTAGCATTAAATTGCATTATGCTCAGTGTGAATAAAGCTCTGGAGTATAATCTGGATGTTGTGCTGCTTACTTTGGTCGTTTTAGGTCCAGTGAATATCCTTTAGGAGGAGTCGGAGGCAGCTCAGGATTTATCACAGGCAGCGTTCGACCTGTCAGAGGAAAACACACTCAAGATTTATTGGATAAATGGAAATAAAGACAAATCCCTCAGATGTGTTTAATGCTTTTAAATCTTCTACTTTACTGTCCTTTGGATGGTAAATGGGTCAACACGGACATGTAATGTACATTTTATGGCTACAGTTACAAAAAAGCTTTAAATACACGCAAAGATAACGTTTATTTCATTTATCATCTAAAATGTCAAAATACCAAATGGTGAGACAAACTGACAATGATGAAAAATGTTGACAACTTTTTAGATGTGACTTTTAATGTACATTTTTGGTCCCATTTGACCTGATTTCCAATCCTTGCGCAAATTTGTTAACCATTTGAGTTCAGTTCACCATTAAAATGATGTCTGTTTTATATTATTTATATGTATATTTATATTTTACCTGAGGCTGCATCATAAATCCAGCCTCATAAAGCAGCAAACAGACCTTTAATTCTCTGTTTAAAGGTTGGTATATAGTTGCCACATTTGATATCATGTTTAGATATTATTAAATATATACATTGAGTCTGAATTTCAGAATGACTTTTTGTGGGAAGTTAACGTATGTCCAGCATGTTATTTTACATTTATTTCTGTAGTAACTATGACTTATTGATTTACCTTTTACCTCTATGTGAAGCTTATGAATAAACATAATGTATATAATAGTATACAGATACAGTTTATAAAGTATTAGGACACAGGTAGGTTTACTGTTTTAGTAAGAGTAGCATGATGTATTACAATGTAGGAGTCAGTCTGCATTAAAAACAAGGACTTCAGAAAAAAACAGACTGAAGTATCCAGTGTTTTGAACTCCAGTGTTTTGAACCAAACTCATTTTGTACTGTTTTAGCCCAGTTTTCTTTCAACTCATGTCCAATGTTTCTTATTGTTTGACTGTTTCCTGTAAAAGCCATGCAGTTTATAGAGTTACGGAGGCTGAGAAATAGATGTTATGGTTATTGCAATGGTGTAAAAACAACAAGCTGTGCATAAATACTAATGCATTAACTGTTATAAAGTGAAATGAATGACTTTATGGGGAAGGGAATGCAACAAGGTGCTCTCTGCCTGTCACGCTGTCATTAGGGTCTAATCCTACAATCTCCCTGCATCATAATACACATAAAGACCCTAAAATAAGTAGGTCGGCGGGACCATATTACTGTCCTCCTCATAGTCAGCATTCATACAACATATGAAGCATTTTAAATAGTGGAATTCATTTTAACAGGGGTTAACACTTACTCTCAAATTCCCGTGGTTTTGACTCTGGCTTCTGCAATAAAAGTCACACACATGATGTCAGCATGTGGAAAATAACAAACAATGATCGCCTACATCATTATGGGGAAAACATTAAGATAAAAAAAAAAGAAAAAAAAAAGAAAGAAAACATATTCTTACCGGCCTTATAGGAGGCTTTGGGGACCTCCTGAAGGAAGAAAACACTGATTAGATATATAGTATATGACTTTAACCCTCAACGACCTGAACAGTCAGGACGCCCAAAAGCATCTACTGATCTGAAATATTTCAGAACCTTTGAGCCACCTATATAATCCTATCAAAACATGGAAATAATTCAGGGAAAATACAGTTCCTCAGCTTTTCAGAGTCATCAGATACAACCCATTTGGACGTTCAGATTATTATTACTACTTTATTATTAATATACTTTATTTTACACTAGTAATTCCTCATGTGTAATTGCCTGTTTTCTCTACACTCTGTGTTGTGCTGCTACTGGATCCTTAGTTTCCTAAAGGTTCTGCCCAAGGGATCGATAAAGTTCTATCAAATCGAATCAAATCAAATCTATTTTTTCTCTGTTTTGAATTTACTCTGGGCTTTTATGAATATCTATATGGTCGGTAAATTAAATTTAAGAAAATGCCTGGTATTCACTGAAAAATACAAAGTGCAGAAGATAATATTATAATAAATCATGATAAATCACTTAAGGAAAGTTATTCATAGAGAAAAATTTCATTGGAAGTCATCACAAATATAGTTTTATCTTTTTACGGATTAATGTGTTTGGCTGTAAATTTGGACCTGGTACTGGTGGTACACACTTTAATTAATTAATTTAATTAATGTAGCATGATTTATCTGTTGATTTGTGCTTTACATTACAAACATTAATTTACAAAGTAACTAGAATCTGCTTGATAAGTGAATTAAATACAGGAAAATATATACTTTTCACTGAACTATGCAGAGACTAAAATACTAGGTTGTGATAAATTGCTTCAAAACTCATTTGGATGTCACCACATAAAATAATTCTAGGACTTTAAGGGTTAAAATGATGGTAAATCAAGTGATGCTCACTCTCTGGGCAGAGGTTTGGGTAAAACTGGAGGACGACCCTCTGCTGGTTTACTGTTGCAACCTGAAGGAAACAAATAATTAAAAGATGAGTGTATCCTTAGATTGGATGGCTCAGTGTTTCATTCATCCTTTCACCGTCTGTCCTCTAGATGGCGCACCATGCTGAACAGCCTCTCTGAACTCAAATGTGATGAAATACTGTTCAAGTATTGATTGAGTCTAATACGTACCATCACCTGGGTCACACACTTCGTATTCCTCGTCTTCTGTTGGCTCCTGGATCTGGACAAACACAAAACATGTCTTTAAATGGATAAAGTACACCAGAAACCCACTTTAAATGTATTGTTATTTATTTGCCATCACTTACAGGCATATGACCTCTTCTCGTATTCGGCCTAAAATAAATCAGTGTAAGTTTTATATGAGAAAAGCAGAGCAACAAGGTCAAAAAAAGTATGAGTGTGAGTCAGATGTGCAGTGTTCAGTCCTACCTGGGGACTGGTTTTGGGGGTAAAGAGGGTGACTGTGTTGTGGGGACAGGACGCGGTCTGTAAATAGACATATACAGATGATTAGACTGTGCTTAACCCATAAAGACCCAGTGCTACTTTTCTGTCAGTTCCCAAATAATTTTTTTTCCTCTATTTATTCTTTCTTAAGTGATTTATCACCATTTATTGTAATATTATCCTATGTATTTTGCAATATTCAGTGTATATCATGTATTTCCCCCTATATTTAATTAACTGATCGTGTAGATGTTCATGAAAACTGAGTAAATTCAAAGGTTATTACATCAAAACACAGAAAGTTGAAGAAAAAGTGACTTTTTTTCAGCAAATCTATCATTAACTGAACATAAACCCAGTGTGTCCATCCACTGTCATTGATCCAACTCCATGGATTTTACTGGTGAATCAATGTTGTAGAAGATGATGGTGTTTCCATGGTAACTACGGAGCCTCTGAATGTCCAAAAGGTCATATCTGATGACCATGAAAAGATGACAAACTGCATTTTAGACCAATTATTTACATGTATTAATAGGAATAATGGACCAACAGTTATTAAATATCTTAGATCAGTCAATGCTTTTGGATGCCGGTGGATGTTTGGGCCTTTAAGGGTTAATGTTTTTCTTTGATCTTAGTTTATGTGAATTCAACAAAATCTGAGACTGACCTGCTTGGTGGAGGAGCTGGGGAGTTCTCCTGTAAAGAAAGCATACATTGGAAACATTAATTCCAGAAACGAAAAAAAAACAAACAAACATGTAAGATGATACTGTAACATTGCAGAAAAACCTACCTCTTTGTCAGGAACTTCATAAAAATCTGCAAAATAACCAAGCACAAGATTAACACATAACAGAGCAGCAAAAAAGTTAAATTTCTGGTTTTAAAGTGATTCCCATTTGAATACCACCATTGGATACCAAGGAAAACCAAGTATTCAAAGAATTAAAACAAGTATCAGTCATTTACAGGGGCATTCATTTAGGTGCATTATAAGAACAACACTGTCCAATAATCAGTCAGTTTTATTACAATTAGATGTGCAATAATATGTTTACATTCCAGTCATTTCTCCTCCTCCTCTATGTTCATTTATTTATAATTGTTACTATCTGCACTTTGCTTTTGTACAGTTTTTTTCCCCTGTCTTAAATGCATGTTTTTCTATTTTAAATGTGTGTGGTTCTTTTTAAAACGTCCATTTCACTGTCCTGTGGATCAGAATTTCACTCTCCATGTTAAATGTTGAATGACAATATAGGATCTTGAAACTTAAACAAGTATTTCTACATTTCCACCACTGGTTTCCACATCTGTCGGTGTTAGTTCTGTATTAGGTCTGTTGTGTAATATGCACCAAGCAGTCGACTTTCCTGTGTATTAATGTACAGTGAAGTACACTGATCAGCCATAACATTCTAATCACTGACAATCATACTGATTATTTCATTATAATTGTACCTTTCAGTGAGTTGGACATATTAGGTAGCAAGTGAACATGTAGTCACTGGAGCTGACGTGTTGGAAGCAGCAAAATGATGAATGTAATGAACTTATTGACTTTGCCCAGGTCCATATTATAATGGTAAAGACGGGGTCAGAGCACCTCCACATCTGCAGGTATTGTTGGGTGTTCCTGGTCTGCACTGGTTAGTACAGACCGAAAATGGACTAAAGAAGGACATCAAAGTCTCAGGACCATTAATCTTCTGTGGGAGGTGTTGGATAAATAAACTCAATCCATGGAAGTCCACCCTTCTACTCTCTACAAGATGATTTAAGGATTGTATGAGTCAATTGACTCATGTTAATTCAGATTTTCTGGTGTCACTTCCTCAACTTACAACATTACAAGCTGTGAGGTAATGGTCAGGACTATTAACACCTCAACAACAAACAAAAATAAGAAAAATAATAATAAAAAACAATATAACAAACAACAAACAATATAATTAGGAATAAGGACAATAATAAAGAAACAAACAACAAAATTGACAGAAATGAGTAGAATAATCAACAATTAGGACTATAATGAACTAAAAATGTGTAAAATAACCAACAAAGTGAAGAAACAGTCAACATCATGGACAAAAATTTCCTAAATAATCAATAAAATGGATAAAATGTTCAACACAAAGGGCAAGGGTGAGGAGAGTAATATAAAAACTGACCAAAATTAACTGAAATTTAGCAAAATAACCAATAAAATGAACAAATATAAAGAAACTAGTCAAACAAATGGAGACTATGTCTAGAACGGTGGACCTACATAATATTAGACCGCTGGTAATAATGTCCTGCTCCCATAGATACTGGCTTGGTTTAGATCTGGTTGTTCTTTAGATATTTTTGGTCGGCACAAATCACTTTACACTGGGAATGAACAACAAGATTTTGCTGTTTCTAACACATCAACTTTAAGGGTGACGTGTTCACTCGTTTCCTAACATATCCACCCACTGACAGGTCCCACTGGAATGAGATCATCAACATTAATACCACTTTACCTGTAGGTGGTCAGAATGTATTACTATAACGCTAAACAAACAATCAAAAACACTCATAATCCCCTTGGCATGCATTAAAAACAAAGTAATGAGACACACTAATGAGTATTAAAATGTAGGAAGTGGAAATAAAAAGTTGTATTATTATTATTATCTTATTCAATAAAGCAGCTTTGCATTATTTTAAGGAAGTAGTGCAGTCTTGTTTTTACACATCCACCTCAACCCTAGCCTGACCCAAGTGAATCATTTCCGGATGGTCAGTGATAAACATTGCCATGGTAACGGTGGGCCAACGGCACCACCCTGCCCTGGTGATGCATTCTAATAAACATGCATGTTATAAATTGCTATAAATTGGGTCTTATTATGAAGTAGTGTCTTTGAACGCATCATTTTCAGGTGTTTACCTGGACTGGCTGGACGCTCCGGTGTCGGTATCATGGGACGGTCTCTCATCGTTCTGCCCAGAACATGCATCTTAGGATCTACAGTGGAGGATTTTACAGTATTTTATTAGTCGTTCCATCGACAATAACAGAATCTTTAGACTCGTGTGTTTGTTTTGCTGTTGGTTTACTCTGTATGTTATGGGTGGGTGGTTCTTCTTCAGGTTCTACATAGTTGTCATCATCGTTGTTGTCATCTGGAGTGACATAGTCCTCCTAAAAGCAGCAAAAGAAGAAGAAAAAAATACTGTACATGTGACTTCATCGTCTCTCACAAATGGAAAGTATTTACCAACAGACAGGATATGGTGAAATTCTTTAGAAAAAATAATGTGGATATATCAGCGGTGACACACGTCTGCAGTGTGTAAACTTAACCCATAGAGATCCAAAAAGCCACCGGTGACACAAACCGTCTACAGATATAATAACTGTTGATCCACCAATCCTATCAATACATGTAAAAAATTGGTGTAAGATGCAGTTTGCCATCTTTTCATGGTCATCAGATATGACCCATTTGGATGTTCAGAGGCTCTGTAGTTACCGTGGAAACACCGTCATCCTCTACAACACTAATTCACCGGTAAAACCCATGGAGTTGGATCAATGACAGTGGATGGACACACGTTTTTACATTCGGTTAGCAATATCTTTGCTGAAAAAGTCACTTTTTTGTCTGTTTTGATATAATTAACTTCGATTTTACATTGAATGAACATCTACATGATCTGAGAATTAAATATGGGAAAATATATGATTTACACCAAAAAATGCAAAATATAGAGGATAACATGAAAAAAACATTGGTGATAAATCAGTAAAGAAAGGTAGAAAGAGAAAAAAATCATTTGAGAACTGCCACAAAAGTAGCACTGGGTGTTTATGGGTTAAAATAACAAAGTGAATTTACTTCATCGGCTGTGGAGTCGGTGGGTGTGGGGGGCAGCTGCTTGGAGGCCTTGCCTGGGCGGAGGGGCTTCCTGGGGGGGCGGTCGGGACGGTTACGGCAGCTGTCTGGAAAGCAGAAGCAAAAGTAGAAACAGGACGTCAGCATTTGCATGAAGCACAGCTCTGAAGGCCAGCATGTGGTCGGTAGACTGTAGCCAACACAGACCAGGACCAGGTTTATTAAAAGGACTGCATGTATTTATAGAAGAGGTGGTGAAAGCAGGTGTGAACGTAAGGAACAAACACCAAACCAGGGCGTTTATAGAAATAAGACGCTTCTCAGTAAAAAGAGAAGATTTAAGTTTTCAAGTGACTGACCGAGATACTCCCCCCGAGGGAAGGAAGCAGGAGTAGTGGTGAAGACTCTGTGGGTGGGAGGAGGTTCGTAGCTGTCGTCCTGGTCCTCATGTGGATCCTCATACGTGTCATTATCCTGCAGACAACATAGCCTTAGTGGTGGTTCAAATACACAATGTGGACAAAAGTATTGGGACATGTTGAGTTCAGGTGTTTCTTTTCTAACAGGGGTCTGGGATACAAAACAATCATGACAAATGTCATAATATAGTTTTAGATTGGGATAAATATCAGTGGATTGGTCAGTTTATTTTAAATTGTTATCTTCACTTCCAAAATGCCTCAGAGATGGTTTTTACTTAATTTCTCTCAACACTGATTTTTTTTTTCTTTTCTTTCTGCAGCCAGAGCATGAAAAATATTTTGGAAATTTTAGAAATAGTCATTGATTAAAAAAAAAAACAAAATCATTGTTGAGAGAAATTAAATAACCTGAATCCAACGAGTCCCAATACTTTTGTCCATATCATGTACATCACAATAACAGAATAGTTTAAGTTTTCCCAGCTTACATATTCAGGGTCAGACTCTTCATCATCCTCTCTATCAGCATCTGAAAAGACAAAAATAAACACATTTATGCAGTATATAAAAGCAGATATCCAACATTTCATTAAAACCACAATAAATACCTGCACTTAACGAAAACAAAACGGAGCAGGTGTCAGACTACAGTCTAATTTTAGAGCTTTTCTGCTGAAGGCCTGTTGCTTTTAGGTTTAAAAGCTGAATTTTTCTTCCTGCGGGTGCATTACTTATGGGTTAAAGTCACTATTTATGGTCAGAACATGACAAATATTTCAGAAATGTAGATGAAGAACACTTAAAACAACAGTTACAGAGGTGTCTCCTCACCTCTGTAACTGTTGAACAACCTCTCAACAACTGACTTCATCTCGTCTTAATGATTCGACTAAAATAAAGGTGCGACACCATTAAGACGTCCTGTTTCTCAACACTGACAGGTGGAGAGGCATCAACGTCTGCAGATAATTAGCTGTATTTTTATCCTGGAAGTGTCATCACAACAGAATGAAGTGGAACCTGGTATAGCCATATATTCCCAGCTTTAAGTGTGCTGTAATGATTGATGCAGTACGGATGCAGAGGAGGGCTTATCATGATGAAAAATGACATGATTTACTAGAACAGTTGGTCTACGTTGGTTAAAATATCTACTATGTTGAACAGTGACACAGTTAAGCTGAAAATCTGAATATTAATATATATATGTCCATGCTGAAAAGGAGCAAAACTCTACGTTCAACCTTATTTCTTTGGTACTGTGTAAATACATAAACTTTCAGGTTCTAATGTCCACACATATGCATTTGTCTGTCTCTGTGTTATGTGAAGTATGTACAGCAAGAAAAACTAAAGCTTTTGGGAAAAAAAAAAACCAAAACATGGTATATTTAGCATGACCTCCCTTTTACACTTGACACATCTTTAACCCTTTTGTTCAGACAGTATGAGATTCATTGTATTAATTTTCTGGAACAAAAATAAGCAAAATGAAAAAAAAAATCAACATGAAACAAAAATGAAGAGAAATAAGCAACAAAATGATCAAAAATGAATAAAATAATCAACAAAATTAACAAAAAATGAACAAAATAATCAAGAAATTGAAAAAATAGAATGAAATAACAAACAAAATTGGTAAAAATGAGCAAAATAATCAATAAAGAGAACAAAATAATTCAAAAATTTCACAAAAAATAATCAACAAAAATCCTAGTCTGTTAGTATGTTTAGTAAAGTTCTAATGACCACATATGCATTTATCAGTCTCTATATTAAGATCAAATCCAGAAAAGTTTCAGGAATAAAAAGTATTTAGTTTGACCTCCCTTGTACTTAACATGTCTTTAACCCTTTTGTTCAAACATTATGAGATTTATTGCATTAACGTTGTGATGTTTTACACCAGGTTTCATTCAACACGTCAGATGTTTGTATTTGTGCTGCTTCTTGTCATGGGGTCAGAGGTCACACTAAATATTGACTTTAACCTTTACAACACATTTAATTCAGTTTTTTTCTGTGTCTTTTAAGGTTGTGCACATGTTTTCTGATGAAAAGAGAATGAGAAATAAACATTTATGCCCATTTCAACCCTGAAAAACAACAAAGCTAAAGGTGGCCTCTGACTTTTGTACAATATTACATGCATTTACAAAAAAACCATCCATACACATTCAAAAGGCATATAACAGACACAGATATGTTCATTGTTCATAAAAGAACGGTAGGCGTTTGTTTCTCTAAATGAGACTGGTGGTAAATTCCATTCTGTGGATTCTTTGCCTTTAACACAAATGCAGATTAGTTCAAAGTATTTCTTCTTTTTCAGTTTATATTAGAGCTGGACATTTTAGCAGTGCAAATGTTTGTGTCTATTTTAGATGAGACACATAACAAAGCTGTTTTGTTCCTGATCCAGGACTTTTAAAGCCCATCTACAGAAAATTAAAAGTAACTTTCACTCCAATAAATAATTTCATTTCATCTGTGGGGTTAGTTTTATTCACAATGTCATTCACATTGACAAAATATTTCAGCTTGTTTTAACTTAATCTTACTCAGTATTGAATTTGATGATTGTTTTAAGTGTTCTTCGTCTACATTTCTGAAATATTTGTCATGTTCTGACCATAAACTATGATTTTAAACCCATAAGTAAGGAAAAGAAAATTCAGCTTTTAAACCTAAAAGCAACGTTGATTTGACAATTATTATGATAATTATTTATGATAATTGACATGAACTTTTTTATTATATATTTTAGATGAGAAGTGAAAGTCCTATCAAGCTAGAGGTGTATATTGTAAATTACGTATATAGTATATGAGGAACATTGATCAAATATGGTGGATTTAGAAATAAAATATGCTCTCAGTCCTGGATCAGCAAGAAATCAATCATGCTGATAGATATGGTCATGCAGCATGTGCGTAGAATATTAACTGCACTAATCCTGAGAACATGAACAATAATGTCAGACCATGTTGAGGGAAGATCCAACTATAGCAGAAACCCACCATGAGTGGAAACAGTGTTTCTGGCTGTTTTTCTGAATCTTTTTTTCTTTCCATCATATCGTACATAATAATAAAGACACAGTTACTCACCTCTGTAGTCCCTTGCAGGTAATTTAGGGACTGGTCTGCCTTTCAATCTGTCACAAAGTAATATATTGAGTTTTGATTTGATTTAGTGATTTATTCCACACATGCAACGAAAATTAACATATATGTGAACAAGTAAAACAGAAATAATAATACAAAAATCAACAATCAAGACAGTTTTACAAAGAAAAACAGTACAATAGATTCATTTACATGCCCGCAAAGGGGTGGGAAGAAGTTCTTTTTCCCATCATGTTAAATACTAAATGAGTAATGACAGTTTATGGTGGTGAGACATGAGTCATAATTGAACTTAACCGACTAATATCACACTAATGTTTATTAAACATAATGAGCATGAATGATCTCTGAAACAGCAGAATATGATACATGTGTTATTAACTGCTAACCGTTGACTCTCCTTGTGCGTTAATGTGGTTCATTTAAGGAAAGGAAAGTGAGAAAGCAGCCATCTGTCGGAGTTATTTTTGTTTTTCAAGCCAATCTGTTATTCCAACGGTTGTGAAAGAGGAATCAACATCCTCCGCTGACGCTTTATATGCAACGCACCAGTGATTTTCACAACATGACTTCTCAAGTATTGAAACCTATTGAGCAGAGATAATAATAATAATAGTGACAATGATACTTTTTACTTCTATAGGACTCTTAAAGACACTCAAAGATACTTTAAGTTAAAACATGTAGAGGATGAATGTACACCATGCACAGGAATATAAAACAGAGAGTATAGAATATAGAAATAAAAATAGCATTATGAAATCATGGTACCAAAGTAAAGGTGTGAGATTTCAGACACTGACCTTCTTAGTTTGTTCAATAAGCTGCCGTCATTCTTCTTAATGTCCTGGACGATTTTCTGAAGCTGCCTGGAAAAGAAAATTTTTGTTTTTTTGTCATTTGGAGACACGTTCTCAGACAAAAAAATGAGCTTTACATTTATATGATAAATGAAAAGGGTTCCATAGATAGTTAAATAGGTAACGTTTAACAAGGAAAGCAATACTATTCAGTGAAGACAACAGCAGAACGGTGAGAAAATAATGCTGAATTCAGTGTCAGTATTTTTGCTAAGGCTTCTATGTAATGACATTTTGTTGGAATAATTTAGTTTTCAGACACATTCCTCTTTTTATTCCTATTTATACCCATTAGTAATAACTTTTGACCAGGCGTAACGGTTACACTTTATCTAACTTTACGAGCAAAAGGATATTAAAGCAAATGTAGACACTGTTATGAGTATATGTTGAGCATAAGAGCAGTCATTTAATCAGAATCAGAATCGTGTTTTTTGCCATGTAAGTCAACTGGGTATGTAAGAAGCATGCATTATAAAATAAAATAAAATAAAATAAAATAAATAAGTAATATAGAGTTTCAAAATATACAATATACAATATATAATGTGGACAAAACCAATGGTTTTTCTTGACACTACGATACAAAATACACTGGTCTACGAGTCAAATGCTTCCAGAACAAAAGTAGTGAAATTTTACCAGGGTGAGTCACTGATAAAGAAAAATCAAGTCAAAAATGCTGGTTGGCTGAAGTTTCCCAGATCCAGTCATGGGTCAAAATGTGAAATTGGAGAAATAACAAGAGAGTGGGTTTTACCCCAAAGGAATATTTGCCTCAGAGCTACCAGATCTACTTCAAAACACTGTCTGCACATTACAATACATTCACTTTACAGGTTCTATCAAGTGGGAGATTTATAAATCTATTGTATAAATGTACATAAACCAATATATATGGGTAATAACACTTTATCATATACCTGGAAAACATCAGCAAACCAGCACTTTTGTAATTTGTTTTTCAATTAATCTTATTAAAATACGTAACATTTAGCACATTTAATCTCTGAAGCTGATAATTTCTATAAAATTGGAGACCAGTGTTATTACAGAAACAAAAACCCAACCCACAACTCAATCCGTTTTACAAAGCATCACTAAAACATCACTGAACATCTTACCGGATTTTGGCTGTAGCAGGAGCAGTAAGTTTACTCAAAGTGTCCATATTCATTTTTAAAGCAAGAGTTTGCATTTTTAGTCGTTATTCCTCATCAGCGGCAAATGAACGATGTGTTTTTTGGCAAGAAGTCACATTCATTCTAAAGTCACTTCGGTGCAAAAAATCACTTCTCTTTTCCACTCCCTGTCAATCATGTGCACACACAGACACACACACACACAGACACACACACTCAGATTTCAGCGACCACACTTTCAGCAAATCTGTTGCGTCACATCTGTCGATTCTCTTTAGTTCCCCTCCACTGAACTTTGGTGCAGGAGGCAGTAGATTAGTAACAAAGATGTCTGACTGTATTGCCCACACACTATCATTTAGATGAATGAGACATCTGGCATCTGGACAGTACTGTGCAGAAGTCCTGGTCCAACATTAAGTTTGATGGTTTAGTAAAGTTCTAATGACCACACATGTGCATTTCTCAGTCTCTCAATTAGAATCAAATCCGGAAAAGTTTCAGGAAAACAAAGTACTTAGTGTGACCTGCCTTTATGTCTTTGACCCTATTCAGTTTTATTAGCGGCTGGAGGAATAGTGACATCAACCATTTGTTTCTAAAATGCAGTTTAAAAGCCAGTAATTTGGCCGTCACCACGTTGGCTTTTTGGTGCTGGAAGTGACCACATTTGGACAAAAGGGACGGAACCACAGAAACCTGAGGGGTCAAAGGTGAACTAATGCTAAATGCTATCTTACTGACACAATAAAATTGTAAACTTCATCAAGCATTATGGAACGAAAAAAAACAACTTGTATTGTTAGAGAGAAGTTTAATATAAGTCTATGGGAGTCAAGGCTTTTTAGAACGACCCTAGTGACAATTTTAAGATACTTCACTATTGTCTTCATCTTGGCGCCGAGGTCCTTATTTGTACTTCAACTTAATTAAGCTTCTAATTCCTCTTCAACTACATACAGTATGCAGCCTACATCCTTTTCACTCATGCACAAATGTTTGTATAGATTTTGACTGTCTTATGCTCCATTCTCTGCAGTGTACTGTTCTAACTATAGATGCTGCTATTAATATCACTGCTGGAAACACAATGAATTATTTAAAGTAACACGTCTTCCTGGGTGTAAGGTGGGCACTCACTGTTTTTAGCCTGAAGACAGGTCTACATGTAAGGCTGTGCATGGTGTGTTGTGGAAAGTACCATGATGCAACACTTTGCAGTCATCCTAAATATAGGATGGTGAAAAAATATGAATGTGCAGCCTTTCCTCTTAGAACCAGCGGTAGGATGAGCGGCTGCTGTTTGACCACAGAGGGGATTTTTACTAAAAAAAAAAAAAAAGTCTGCTCTACCTCTGATCAGTCACCCAGAGCAGATGTGGAGAATCAGGAAGCCGTCTGTTGACTTTTCACAAGTTAAAGAGACAGTATTTTTAAGGAAACAACTACGGTGAGAAATAACCTTTAACCTTCATTCTAGAGCTGTTAGAGGGAAATTAAAGTGAAACCATCGGAGACTCCTATAGGGATGTAAAAACCTTTCATTTAAAAAAAAAGTACTTTCTAGTTCAGCTCCAGAGCTACATGTGTTATGTCAGAGATGTAATCCAGACACTTCACTCTGACCTAAAAACGTCAGCCTGATAGTGGCGCTAGAGGGAAAGTCAGGGGATCACCGGAGTCATTAAAAATGCATCATCTGAGAACCAGGAAGATTTGTGCAAAACCTGTTCCCAAATCCATCGCATTGCACCTGCTGGTGCACTAGACGAAATGTCAGGGGGAGTCATTTTAATTCACCGCATCCTCAAGGGAAGTGAAACATCTGAAGCAAATCTAATAATAAATTGTCTAGTAGTCTATTAGTTGTCACAAATATGTGGAAATTCAAGTGATCAACGGTGATCCGAGGACCACGACTGTCAAATGGAGCAAAAAAAACCAAAACAACAAAAAACAAATGCAGCTGAAACCGAAAACTCCAGTAAGATTTTTTTGAGAACTTTGCAGATAATGAAATATGTAAAATGGAATTACAACCCAACATAAGCTCTTGCATATAAGTTGAAATAATGCTATTATTTTAGCTCAGGTTAGTGCATACATTCAAATCTGGCATTATTACCACTTTAAAAAGACACTTATTATCAAATTTTAACCTTGAATTTTCATTTCACTGATGTATTCTTTATATTAATGTATTAAAAAATATGTAAACTTGCAAATTTAATGGTTTCAGAGGTGCTGTGTGACTTCAGGAGGGTAGTTGGTAAGTTTTATTTGGAAAATGAACTTGCCCTATTTGTGAAAGAAAGTTGGCAACACACACCGCACTGATACTCTGATGTTTTTATGTTCATATCAGTGTTTTCCTTAACCCTACGTTAGTCACCTGGGGTGTTTTGACACCCCAACTTTTTTAAATTGCTCATAATTTCCAAATTAATAAT